>JANUWF010001237.1:0-17953 GCA_026120185.1 Voacanga thouarsii | reverse complement strand
ATTATATATAATATCTATATTGAAATCCTTAAGTGGGTACTTAAGGTAGTGGATACAGATCAGTTGAGGATTGAACCACTATAAATTCTTAGGTCTTTTCTTTTGCATTTCATCCACATTTCACTGTTGCGTTTTTACTGGTTGTTAGATCAATGAATTTTATCTCAATCTCTACATTTGTTGATGAGTTTTAAAGACCATTGTATTCTGCAAAAAGTCTATATTTAATTCCTCAACTTTCCATCTTTAAAATAACCATCTTCCTACCATTTAGTGTTACTTTAAAAGATTCCTGTCTGCACTCCCTCAGCTGCGAAGTAATCTATCTTTGTGAACACCAGCATTACACTCCTCTTTGCATTCATTGTTTTGATTAAAGACTTTTTTGTAGTTGGGTGAATATGTTATAGTTGCTTTATCTATCTATCTTAAGTGTAGATCTTCTTTTCATCATCTAGAGAAGTTTCAAAAGTTCTTTAGTAGCACATTCAAGTTTGCATTTTTGAACTCTTACTTGTTTGGCTTTTATTAAAGAGTCATCAATGATTTTTTAAATCACATTTGTTTACCATAAGCCTTATTCACCCCCTCTAAGGTTTATCAATCGATATCAGAGCATTGGCCTGCACTATTATAGGTTTAACAACCTTGCAGGAAAATATCCGAATGGCAAACACCCCATCGTTACAATATATTGAAGGATACTCAACAAATAGACCACTTTTGTTTAGGGAAAGCAATTATACATCCTAGAAAAATAGAATGAAGATTTATGTATGCTTAATTAATTTTGAGCTATGGAAGTTGATTGAAAGAGGACCATATGTTCCATCAAAAATTGTTGAAGGCAGAATTGTGACTAAACAAAAAAATGTGTATGATGCTATTGTTAATGCTAAAATGACACTGAATTTTCAAGCCATAAGCATTCTATGTTATGCTCTTGATGCTACTAAATATAACAAAGTGAGTGGTTGTGATTCAGCTCACGAAATGTGGAGACTACTTGAGGTCACGTATAATGGGACAAATCAAGTAAAAGAATCGAAGCTAGGACTCCTTGTCCGGGATTATGAATTGTTCTGCTTGAATCCTTGTGAGAATATAACATATATTTTTACTCAGTTCACAACATTATGAATGGTTAAAAAGTGTATGGGAAAACTTATTCCCTTGGAGAACAAAACAGAAAACTGCTAGATGCATTGCCAAAGAGTTGGCAGCTAAAAGCCATGGCTATAGAGGAATGAAAAAATCTAAACAACTTACCAACTGAAGAGCTAATTGGCTCCCTATTAACTCAAGAAATGAAACTGAAAAGTTTCAAGAGCATGATGAAGATGATGGAAGCAAATTAGAAACCACGTTGAAAACAGTTAATGAAGAGCTTAACAGTGATCAAACTGATTATGTTGGTGGTACTGATTTGGACAATGAAGAAATGGCCATGGTTGCTATAAAATTCAAGAAGATGTTCAGAAAAAGAAACATCAACAAAGACAAAAAATCTATCAAAAAGAAAGCATAATCTTCATCCTTCAAACCTCAATGCTATGAATGCAAAAGTACAGAGCATTTTATTTCTAATTGCCGAGTAGCAAAAGAAAGAGAAACTAAGCACAACAAGAAGATAAGAAAAGGATTGACTAGAGCTTGGGATCTATCTGAATCCAAGACAGAAGAAAGCTGTGATCCTAAAATTGAAAAGGCAAACATTTGCTTCATGGCCATGCAAGATAAGGTAAATCCTACTTCTTCTAATTCCATATCTAAATTACATGATTCTAAGTGTGAAAAGTTTGATGATCCTAATAAGCTACTTTTTAACATGTTTTTTGAGCTCAAAAAGCTATCTAGAAGAGAGAAGGAAATGAAAATGAAAATTGATTCCTTGTTCGATGATAATGCTAAGCTATTGAATGAGAACAAAGCTTTACTTGATTCCATTATGGACTCAAATGTTGAAAATGATACTATCCTAACTTCTTTTCATTGTATGACACTTGAGAACAAATGTTTGTATGACAAAGTTCATTCTTTTGAAATTATAGTCAGCAATTTTGAAGACTTGAAAAATAGAGTTGATGATCTCACTACATGTATTGAAAAGTTTACAAATGCTAAAAACAATTTGGAAAATTTGCATGGTGCATAACATATGGCTGGAAATTGAAATGGTCTAGACTCTATGCACGAGATCAAAGCTGAAAATTACAAATCTTACTTTGTAAAAGTTACTTTATCATATATGACACACATATTGTGAAAAATATGGATACAAAGCATCTAAGTGTTAAGAAGAAAGTGGAATCCGGTGTAAAAACAGTTTAGAAAATTAGAGGAACTATTTCTAACTCCTGTGGACCCAAGAAAATGTGGGTGCCAAAAGGTTTTGTGCCATCTCATGAATAGGTACATCAATTGCAAAAATTGAGCTTCACAAAATGATTCTTAGATAGTGGATGCTCAAGACACATGATGGGAAATGCTGCACTAATGGATAACATTCAAGTTAAAAATGATGAATGTGTCACATTTGGAGCTAAGAAAAAGGAAAAATACTCCGTATAGGTAATGTTGGTAAGCGATCCTCCATCATTATCAAGCAAGTATTATAGGTTAATGAATTGAACTACAACTTGCTTAATATTATTCCTTTCTGTGAAAATTATTGCAAGGTAAATTCTAAAAAAGATTCATGCCTTGTCAGTGATAATTCTAGTGATGAAATCATTTTTGCTGCCAACTGCTTTGGTAATATCTATGTATTATATCTTGATGTTCCTACTTCTCATGAAGAAAAGTACTTTTTCATATATGATATTGATTGTTACCTTTGGCATAGAAGGTTAGGCCATGTCTCTATTGATTTATTAAATAGTGTGTCTTTTAAAAAGGCTTGAGAAAGGATCGCCCAAAATGCTATTTGACAAAAACAAATTGTGTGATCTTGCCATTTTGGAAAATAAACTGAGACATATTTCAAATCTGAAAAAATGATTTTAACCTCAAATCTTATTGAACTAATACATATAGATTTATCTAGACTAATAAGGACCACTAGCCTAAATGCTAAGAAGTATACTTATATATTAGTAGATGGTATTTTTGATTAACTTGGGCCTTATCTTTTCCACGAAAAGATGATAATGATATAGGTAGCTCAAAGAAAAATGGCATTGAACATCATGAAGCTCCATCACTTGACAACCATGACAAAGAAGAAGAACTAAAAGAATGACAAGTCAAACAAAGTGAGTAAGGAAGTGTTGAGCACACTAATCTGAATCTACCAAAAGATTAGAAGTCCAAAACTGTCCATCCAAAAGAACACATCATTTCTGATCCTTGCTAAGAAGTTAAAACTAGATGGCATTTTGTTGATAATTTTACTTTACTTTCTAGCACTGGACCTAAATGAATTGATGCAGCCTTACATGATAAATTTTTTTTTTATTATGGCCATGTAAAAAAAGCTGAGCTAATTTAAAATAAAAATCAAGTTTGGTAGCTTGTCCCTAGACTACTTGACCATCTCATAATTGATGCCAAGTGGGTTTTCAAAAAAAATAAAAATACCTGATAATCATGTTATTATTATTTGAAGTAAAGCCAGATTAGTTGCCCAAGGATTTAGTCAAGAAGAGGGTATTGATTATGATGAAACTTTTGCTCCCGATTGCTCAATTGGAATCCTTTAGAATGCAACTTGTCCTTGCATCATTCAAAAACTTTATGCTTTACCAAATGGATGTGAAGAGTTTTTTTTACAATGATTTAATTTAAGAGGAAGTGTATATAGAACAACCTCCTAATTTTATTCATGAATATTTTTCAAACCATGTCTTTAAACTTTTCAAAACTCTTTATGGTTGAAAACAATCTCTTTGTGCTTAATATGAAAGACTCAGTAGATTTGTACTTTCAAAAGGTTTTTCAAGAGGATTCATTGATACCACTCTATTCTTTAAAATCTGACAATTCTGAAGGCCTTCTTACTATTCAAATCTATGTTGATGATACTATCCTTGGAGTTACTAATGATTCTCTATGTAAGAAATTTATCAAGACAATGCAATGAGAGATTGAAATAAGTATGATATGAGAACTTAATTTTTTTCTTGGATTACAAACCCACCAAACCATCAATAATATCTTCCTAAATCAAGCCAAGTATGCTAAGGAACTACTTACAAGATATATTCACAAATCACTGGCTGAAGAAAGATTCAATCATCTGAGAAGAGGTTTGGGAATTACGAGAATCATGTGACTGACGATTTGCCAAAGATTTGGTTGTTTATTTTTGCAGAACTACTGAAGATACAACTTTTGGACACAAGTAAAATCTGGAAAATATGAATCCAAAATCCCCTCAACAGAACTTATTTTATTCTACCTTTTGGATAGGGAAATTGGATGGACAATATGTGTCCAAACGTTCAAATTTTTTTAAAGTTCTAAAACGTTACCGCACTTTTTCAGCCGCAACACTCTCTCTTTTCTTATCAGAATATCATTACTTATTTTAAAAAATCACCATTCTCAAATGTACTAAATAGTACTTATATTCTTCAATACCTCGTAAACCCTAAAAGAATTCATATCTATTTAAGTCTTCTTCTCCTCTAAACAATTCAAAAAAGCTGTCATTTTTCCCAGCACCTTTCTCTTTTCTCTGGATTTCTCTCTCTTGACAAAAACTAGAAAAATCAAATCTTCAATCCTATTCACCATGGCTAAATCTCTTAAACCAAGCAAAAGAACCACGCTAAAAGCGAAGAAAATGAAGAAGAAGGTAGTGACAAGGAAATCGATTGTCGTTAGTCTAATATCTACAAAAAAAAAAAAAACAAGGAAGCTGCCATTAATGAACCAACTCCTCAAATTGCATTATCAAAACAACTTCTAGAACAGAAAAAGCTCAAACTCACAAGTACCTCGAATGCTCAACTGAAAAAGTGAGTATAACGATTGGGTATCCAGAAATAAAACCATCACTATAGGTTATCGGGTTGATTTGGAAGTCTTCCTAAATTATGCAAACATTTTGAGCTTGGTTGAATTATTCTATTGCAAGTCTCTTTTATATATGAATAAGAAATTATACTCTCCACTGGTTTGAGAATTCTATGTGAATATGAGAACGGGATGATATGAGGAAATAGTAAACGGGTTTATTGTGTAGTGGTATATGTCTAGAATTGGAAAAGTGAACCTCGAGTTTGACCATTGCTGTTAAACAGGATTTTTTATTTATTTATTTATATCAGAGACAGTGGAGTATACTTTTTTAAAATGAACTGCCTAAAAAATTTAGAAATTTTTTCTGAACTGAGATGATTTGAGATGAAATCTAATGGTGGCAAGAGCTTTAGAAATTCAAGTGATCGAAATGCCAAATTGTTAAATAGAATGGGGTGATTACTACAACTCAACCATGGTGATACTGAGTCTTGGCCATAAGACATACTGAATTTTTTCTGCAAATAGTGATGATGCTAGCTTTATCAGAAGGAAAAGAAATTATCTTCAGATTTCTGGTTGTGAAATTGATGATTCGATTTCGAACACATCAAACAAAGCATTACTTTTTCGAAATCTTCTCACCAAGCTATTAAAATACTTCAATATTGATACGAGTATGGTTACCCCTAAGCACTGCATGGTAAACATCTATAGTAGAAATTCATTTTAGAAAATGGGTTCCATTTGAGCGAATAATCAGTGGATGTTACTTAGAGAGGCTAATGAACAAGAGATAGAAAAATTAGTGAAGGCCAAAGAAAATCTGCTACATCAGGACGAACTAAAAAAAAAAAAAAATGCTGAGATTGAAATTCTAGGGGAAACATTGAGTAAATGGAAGTAGAAAACACAAGAAAGTGGAAAAATGCAGAGTATTTTACGTGCTCTTAATCTGCTATCTACCAAGCTAAAATAATTTGAGTGTAGAAGTCAAAGGTGAACTGAAAATTTTAGGAAATAGACTAATGAATATGAAAGGAAAGCAATATAAAACTGAAGGCCATTTGACTGAACAATTTCCTCCACTAGTTCTTGATCTTGAACCTATCATTCTTTCAACACAGGAAGAAATTGATATTCAACTAGAGAAATAGACTGAGAAAGAGAATGAGAAAAATACTAATATTACTAATGTCCCATCTCCACACATTAAGGAACCCACAACTGCTACATCTACTGTTGACAAGAAAGTTCTCAAGTAAGATAAACCAGCTGCATTTAGCAGCCTATCTGGCCAAAAGTTGAAGCATGTCGTGGTAAAACAAAAGTCCAGTAGAATTGTTGGACAACATTCAAAGAAGGGTGCCAATGCTAAGCCTATGACTATCATTATTTCATGAGATATGGCACATAACAATCGCTGAATGATGACCTCTTCTACCAACTTTTATTCTTGATGACATAATTCTATTCTTGCCAAATTTCCCTCTTTCTGCACTATATTTTTCTATGAACTCCTTTATCTTAGTCTTGGACTGATATTACTGCTAGTTTACTACTTCTCCTTATTGATTGATATTGCTTATTACTTATTGCAATCCTTGTTTTGGGCATTCTCTAGATATTACTACTATATTTTTATTTTTTTTTTACTATAACAAAAGGGAGAAAATATATTATTGCGGGATTGTGAATTTGTTGATTTGATGACGTTATGGAGATTATACTATGGACTAAGAAGAGATTGTGATTTAGAGACTGAAAGTTTCTTTTGGAATTGATCAAACAATGCACTGTGCAAATTTTTTTTGCTATAATGATATCTCTTTCACTGATCTTAGCCCTTATAAATAAGGATTGTGAATTGTGAATGTGTTGTAGTTTTATGTTGGTCTTTGATACGGTTATAATCACCATTCTTTTCCAAGTTATTTGAGGGTCTTTTAACATACATTTGTTGTAATAACTAGGCATATTACTTCCTATTTGACATTTTACTTGTAAAAGGTGTTTTTGGCAAATATGTATAGATTTAAATTAAAATTGAGTAGAAAGTACATAGAACCTGAACGTACCTAACTCTAGGCCCAGCCAATGGACCAAGCACCGAGTCTATTATGCTCCAGTAGTAGAAATTGAGCAAGCTTCAAGGGATTTCTAAAATAGACTTAGCACCAGGTCTGACAAGCGCACCTGACACTAGATCCATTCTATCTACCAAGGAGAAGCGGCCAAAAACAGAGCAAAATATGGAAAGAACATAGTGCACCTAGGGCCAGGTGAGTCGAAAGTACCCAACGCCATGTATGCTCGAGAAGCAAAAATTCTATATGCAGAATTAGGGCTTATCCAATGATTTTGGTGTTTTCCTACTCCTACTCGGCCAAGACTTCATCAACCATGAAATTGGCATCCAAGAGGCTTATAAAAGCACAAGAGAACATAAGGGATTGAGATATACAACATAGAGAGGTGAATTAAAGGGCAAAAATTTTAATTCTATCATTAAAAGAGGTATTGACCTATGTCAAGGAGGATTGTTCAAGAGAGTTTTCAAGGAAGAAGAAAGAGGCTTATCTATGAGTGCTTTCCTTTCACTATCTTCTTTTTCTTTAGTAATGTTGTATTCAATGCTTTTATTGTAATTTAACATTATTTTGGGATTCATGATTTTGCGTTAATTTAGTTATTTGATCAATTCCTTGTTATCTTTGGTATTTGTTTACTTCATTTCATTGCTTATTGATACAAGTTCTTCTAATTGACTTCGACACAATGATGTTAGGAGTTTCATTACATTGATTTCGTATTCATTAAATCTTAATGGATTTGAAGGATGAAGTTAGGATTTTAGGACTAAGTGATCAAAGGTTAATTTAATTTCGCCTGGACATAGGGTTATTAGCTAATTTCATATTTTTAAGGAATTTTGATTCATGCATGTTTTGGTTAGAATAGGTTGATTGACAAATCTACAAATTGAATCAAGATATGAATGATGAGCTTAATGCATGTTTTGGTTATGTTAGCTTGATTGACAAATCTGTTAATATAAATTAAAATATAGGATTCCATGGATTGACAAACGAGGTAGAATTTACCTAAGTAAATTCATGAATTGACAAACGATTGAATTCTACTATGCAATCCTTCGTGATTGCCAAGATGATAATTAGTTGAGAAAATTGCTAATTGGTTCATTGTCATGTTTTCTAGGATACTTGGTTAAGTTGCATAAACACACATCCTTGTGTTGTATATATATTTCTTTGTTTTTCTTTTTATTATTTTATGAATTTATTTTGGTCGATTTAACTAATGAAAGAAAAGTGATTAGTGTGTACTTGTTCATTTGAGGATCGATACTCGTTAATTCCCTATACTATACTTGTGATGAGTATACTTGCTTAA
Organism: Voacanga thouarsii; assembly: GCA_026120185.1. NCBI lineage: Eukaryota > Viridiplantae > Streptophyta > Magnoliopsida > Gentianales > Apocynaceae > Voacanga > Voacanga thouarsii. The sequence goes on along the minus strand of JANUWF010001237.1, from coordinate 9,574 downwards.
ATGTGTATTTTAGGATTAATGTTTTAATTAAAATTTGATTAAGGGATGGATTTAAAATTGATGATTTTTTGTACCCAAAACTTACGCATTAAGTTTTTGGCACCGTTGTCGGGGAACAATATCATGAAACATTAGATTTTGTTCATTTAACCATGTTTATATGTGTATATGTCCATATGTCTATATGTAAATATCTATATATGTTGTTTGTGTAAATCGGTGTTATATCTTGTTGTTTGTAATATTGTGTGACTTATTTGACTTGCTTATTTCATGTTGTACTTGTAAATACCACTAACTTTTTTGTTTAGGTAGTTTGTGAATATATCTAATGTGTGTGTTTCTCTTTTCTTTATTTTCTATTATTTTCTTTTACCTTTTAGTTCTTTTATTTTCTTTATTTTTCTATTACTTTCGTTTGTTTTTATTTTTATTTTCAATTTGATTTTTGTGCGAGTATGATATCATCATGGACAACTATTTTTGTGCACAAAATCAAAGGAGTTACAATGATGTTTTATTGGCAAGATTACAAGCTCGCATTGATGTTTTTAGTGAGACGTCATTAGTAACATTTGTGAATTCTTTTGTGGCCAATAAAAATTCATTAACTGAGGGATACGAACAATCATCCCAACGAATGAGCTCTAACAAGACACAACTAGCAAAGTTGGTTGATGAGATATGCAATATGGAATTGAAAATCGCAGATAAATAGTGTACCTCTCGATTCATGGAGTCCATTGATGCAATTGATATTGTGTTGAGCTCACCATACCTAAAGGAATTAGATCTTTCAATGCTATAGTATAAGAAGGCTTTGGAGAATGGTGGTAATTTCTACCATTCATCCCAATTTTAGGGGGGTAACTCAGTTTTTGAGGACCATGCCTTAAAATGTAAGGATTTCTTGATCCCATCTTTGAGAACATAGATACTAAGTTTAAAGAGGAATTTTAGTTGTGATAAATCTTTTGAATGGTTAAAAAGTGATTTCAAGTTTGATGCATTCTTTAGAAACCATGTGCACTTATATGTTGACGAAAATATTTGTCTGTCTGAAGGAATGTTAGAGAAAGAGGTTTATGTGTTTAGTGAGAAAAATTGTTTTCATAAACCTTCTATTTCTTAAAAGCCTCTCTTCTTTCTACTTTCATTATGCATATCTTCTATTTTGAGTTTTAATTCCTTTTCAAAAGGCTTGATGATGAATCATGATGAGTGGAAAGAGCTTTTGTTTTACTTTTTTGTTAAGTAGTTTGTTCTTCCTCTCCCAAATAAGGAAAATATTTTCCATCTTAAGTGTGGAGGAGTGTGTTGTATCTTTATTTACTTTCTTAGTATTTTTTTTAGTATTTTTCTTTAGTTTGTTTTCTTTTATTCTGGTATCTTTAGTTTGCTATTATTTTTGTTAATGATGAGTACGCTTGCTCATATGTGTAATTTGGGGTTAATATTTTAATTTAAACTTGATTGGGAATGTGCTTATTTTTATATGATTTTTATACCAAAATCCATACCCATCAAGTTTTTCGCAGCATTACCGTGGAACAATTTCAAGAAAACTTGGATTTTGCTGATTTAACCATGTAAATATGTAAATAGATAAATATATGAATATGTAAATATTACAACTATTCTTTTCGCAAAAAGGTGCCATATTTTGTAACTTGTGTATCATTGTATCTCTTTGTAATCTAACTTACTAACTTTGACTAACTTTGTATTTTGTTGCAATCATGAATTATGTTATCTAACTCGCTTCTTATGTTTTTATTTTTCATTTATTTTATTTTTTTCTAGGTGTTATCCTTGGTACATGACCTGAAAATCTGAAGGATAGATAGTCGACTTTGATCCTGAGATCGAAAGGACACTATCAAAGATTTTCTGGACAATCCAAATGAACTAGATCACAGACATGAATGGTACTCAAAATAACAATGCTGGAAATAACAGGGAGGTTATGGATGACTTTGTGAAACCTACAATCTCGGGCATAGGCTCGAGTATCACTAGGCCTAGGATGGATGCGAATAATTTCAAGATAAAGCCCAATATTATCCAGATGGTCCAAAACATGGTTCAATTTGATGGACTACCTAAAGAAGATCCTAATGCCCATCTAGCTAGTTTCCTTGAGATTTGTAATACTTTTAAAATGAATGGTGTTTCTAAGAATGCCATAAAGTTAAGACTTTTTCCATTTTCTTTGAGGGATAGAGCCAAATCTTAGTTACACTCTTTACCTACAGGTTCTATCACTATTTGGAATGCCCTAGCTGAAAATTTTCTTGCCATATATTTCCCTCCAGCTAGGACAGCCAAACTTAGAAATGAGATCTTTGCCTTCCAACAATTAGATTCTGAACCCTTGTATGAAAGTTAGGAGAGATTCAAGGAAATGTTGAGAAAATGCCCACACCACGGGTTTGAGCTAGGAATGTAGATGCCCATCTTTTTGAATGGCCTTACGTTCGCAACACGCCAAGTAGTAGACTCTTCTACAGGGGGTTCAATCAATCATAAGACTTCGGAATAGGTATTCGATCTTATTGAAAATTTGGCTTCTAATAACTATTCTTGGGAAAGTACAAGGTCTAGAGCTCGTGTACAAGGAGTACACAAAGTGGATGTTGTGGCAGGTTTGGAGGCTAAGGTGGATGCCTTGACTCAGAAGATGGAACAAATAGGGATGCCTCAAGGCCAGGTATTAAACATAAGTTGTGATTTCTGTAGAGAAGGATACCCAAATCATGAGTGCCAAAATATGGGTTCACTCCAAGAAACCACAGAATAAGCGGCCTTTGCAGGTAATGTCCATCCAAGTAACAACCCTTATAACTCTACTTATAATCTTCGTTGGAGAAATCACTCTAATTTCTCTTGGAGCAACGGAGACCAAGCTAGGAAGGGTTCTTTTAATTTTTGGGGAAATCAAAGGAACCAACCTCCCATAAACAACAATGCAGCACCTTCCAAGCCACCATTGGAGGACTTGATTGGCCAATTGGTAAGTATAATGAGACTAAGTTCCAAAGAGTTGATGCTACAACAAGGAACTTAGAAACCTCCATGCACAACTTGAAAAACCAAATTGGTCAAGTTGCCAAACTACTGGAGGATCATCAAGCCACGACATTATTAGGAAACACTGAAGAAAATCCATGAGATCAAAGACGTGGAAAACATTGATGTCATGTTTTTTTTCTTCTTTCCATTTTGTGATTGGGAACAATTTCTATTTTTGTCGTTTTGTTTGATTCGTTTTCATGAATTAAAGTGCATTATTCATCATTATTGTGTTTTCATCATTTTTCTTGAAAGAAAAAGATTGAGGGCCAGTCAGAATGCAACTAGCGCCAGCTAGGACAAGGACCGACGACTAGGACTGGTGCCAGTTCCTGTTGGGCAAGACACATGAAATAGGCCATTTTGGCCACTTTTTCTTTCAAACTCTCCAACTCCCTCTCAAATCCTCTCCAACCCGCACTGGCTTCACCTTCCAAACTTCTTAAACTTTGATTTTTCACCTCCGTAAACACTTTTATAACATCAATCTACCTGTCTTTTGTTGATACTACGGATCAAAAGTCTTTAAATATTCCATTTTTCATAACAAACTCCATGTCAATCCACATGCAAAGGGCTTGGATTTCTGGAAAATGATTGCATCTTTTGCTTGCCTATGCATAAGAGAGTACAAAGGTATGCTTTTTCTTGAATTCCCACGGTTAAAATGTTGTAGATGAGTTTTTCTAATTTTAAGTATATTTTTGGCCGAAAATTGGGATTTTTCATGTTCTCTTGCCTTGTGAAATAACTCTTGAGCTTCATGATTTTAGATTTATGATGAGTTAATGATGCTTTGGTACTTAATTCATTCACATGGTCATTGGGAGTTTATGCATATGCTTAAGGGTAGGATTATGGTTACTATAATGATTAAGTAGTGATGCACATTGGCCTTGAATTGTTTTCCACTTGATCATTATACTGTCATGGTAATGCCTTTATTCACATGATCATGTATGCACATTCAAAATACAGTGGAGTTGTTCAACACATTTCTATTTTATTGTGAGCTTTATATGTATTCTTACATGTTGTGTTGAATTGATTGAAGGAGATTGAATTGGTTGTTGTTGAAGGAGTTTGGGCATTATTGTTGTAAGATTGGTTGATTGAGAGTTGTGTACTGTGTTTGAAACGGGGAGCTACACCCCTTTTTAATTCTTTGAGCTCATTCATTCTATCCTCCTATTTTCACCACCACTTACTTGACAACATGTCTAGAGCACGGGGTCAACCATCTAAAAGGGCAAGAGCTTCCTCTTCCTATTCCTCAGCCCCTTCATCTATAGATCCCATGTTCCTTAGACCAGCTGAGTTCATAGATCCATCATGTGATGAATGGTATAATAGGAGAGCTTCCAACAAAATCATTGTGAAGTATACATTTGCACCGACCTTAGACCACACCCTAAAACTTGGAATGATGTTTAGAAGGCTAGGGTGGGGACTAATTGTACAGCTAAAAGGGAATTATTGCCCGTGCTCATTAAGGAATTCTATGCCAACTTGGTTGACAAGGGTAATAAGCACCTTCCACACATAGAGACGAGGGTAAATGGCATCCCTATTATCATAACACAAAATCATTTAGCTACTGTCCTCCAGGTTTATGACGATGATACTTGGCAAGGGATAGATTCCAATAATCAAAAGATCCTTTCGACCTTAATTGGGATGCTAGTGGGACTAGAGATACCCTAGGGTTGTACAAACACAATCTTTCCAGGCAAATATTTTTTATTCAAACAATAACCTTGCTGCCAACTTTAGGGCTCTAATCTACATGTTTGGGTTTAATGTTGTACCCCGTGCCAGTGGTTTCAATGAACCACGCCTTATTGATACCTATATCTTGCATAGGATGATGACCACCCAGCCTATCCCTTCTGCTCCACTGATTATACAATCTATTAGGGATGTGGTTCATCACCGTCTTTCTGCCAAAGCCGTCGTCTTTCCCTTAGTCATAATAAAGATTTTGAGAGACTTTGGTATTAATCCTGAGGGAGAATTGATGGAGGCTACCACTGAGCATGATATGGTTATGGAGCAGACACTGATGAGCTGCAGGTACAAGTATAACTAGGAGCTAAATAAGTGGTTGACAGCCTATGATGTCAGGTATCCCAGTCAGGTTAGGCCACCACCTATACAAAAGGAGCACCTACCACCACCATCACGAGCACAAGCTTGTAGTTCCCAGTCCCAACCCAAGACTAACTTTGAGATTGCAGTACTGGGATAGTTAGCCCAGCAAACAGAGATGTTACCACACTTGTAGGGCTCTATCGACAACATAGCCTAGAGGCAAGCTATTATAGCGTAACAATGGGCTGAGTGGTGCCAACATTTTTCAGGACAACATGGTGGTGAGGGGACATCCGCACCTAATGATGAGGATGGGGTAAATTGAGATGCTTGGTCTACACATTCCCATATTTGTCACTTTTGTTGTGTTCTTTTTCCTTTCTATTTTGATGTTATATTTCTTTTGGGCTACGTACTTTTCTTTTCTTTTTGTACTATTTTCTTTCTTTTTTTTTTTGTTTATTTTTCTTTTCTAGTTTTTATGCTTTGGTGTGCTCTTTTGTATTTTTCTTTTTAGGTACTTTGCCAATGCCTTCCTCTCCAATAACATAACTCTTGTGCAACAAGTTGCATAATGAATGGAAGTATTATCTTTCTTATCTCTTCTCCTTTATATTTTTGGTCCAATGGCATTACTTCTTCCTTGCTCTATTTATTTGACCATTGAGGACAATGTCCAGTTTAAGTGTGGATGGAGTGGTTAGATTGAGAATTCTTCTAGCCATCATTCTTTTATAGTTCATCCTTCTTGTAAGCAAAATTTTCAAAAAATTTTTAATCTTCTTTGAGATTTCAAGCTGTATTTTTAATACATGTCTTTATAATAGATCATAGAGCATATGTTCTACATCATTTATGGCTTATGCATAACGTTTTTGCACGCACTTTGACTAAGTAGTTCTTGATCGTATGCTTTACATTATTCTTGAACCTGTTTTTCTACAAAAATTCATGAAGCATTCTAGAACTTACTTAAATACGTCTCAAGGCAAAATAAGAAAGACATTCATGATTTAACTTAGGGATGACGGTAATAGGACTTCTTTGGATAGTTAGAGCTTTCCAAGCATACCTAGTTGATATTATCCCTAATGCCTATTTTGAGCCTAAATTGTTAATTTCATTCTTAAAATCCGTTATCATAATTTGTCTATTACTTCTTTTTGAGAGTTTGAATAATTCTTCCAAATCATTGATTGCTCTTGATGGTTAAAAGCACATGTAGGAGAAGGTTGAGGGAGAATACTCGTGAAAAGAGCATGACTTGTTATTTTCAGTCATGCATCAATAATTGTGTTGAGCTGGGTAGAGAAAAAGAAGAAAGAGAAGAGGAAGATTGAAAACAAGAAAAGAAAACAAAAATCTGCTAAGAAAAGATGGAAAGAGAAAAATTATGAAACAAATAGCAGCATTGGAAAAAAAGGAAAAAAAGAAAAGAAAAGTGAAAGAGAAATAGAAGAAAGATCACAAGAAGAATGGTGGTTGAGCTATAGGAATTTCTGAAAAACATGAGTTCATATCAAGTTCTTGGCACCATTGATGAAAATTCGAATGATCTTGTGAAAGAATGATTGATGAAGTGAGAATGAGTTATGGAAATGCAAGATTTGCTTGAACTGTACAATAATTGCTATACAAGGTTATGGGTATTGATTGATAGGAAAGCAAGAAGAGTTTGGAAATTATTTATACATTTTGTTTATCCTTTTCTTGCGAACTCTCCTCTTCTTGATATTTGATTCTCCTATATCTTTCGTTTGACAAGCCACATTACAAACCTCTAGCCTTACATTACAAGCTTAAAAGTCCTACTTGACTTAAGTAGAATCATGATATGTCTCGGATTAGTGGAGAGAGTGTATGAAAAGTAAGCTTATGGAATGCATATTCTTTTTGAACTAAATTCTTTTCAATGATTTTAGAATATTGTTAAGTATTGGAATGGTTCTACTAAGTCACTATTCACTTACACAAGTCTTACATTTGTTGTGAAAGATGTAGTAGCATATGTTTTATGTTCTTGAATAAAGAAGGCATTAGAGATATCGTTTTGGAATTGATTTGAGTGATTCTTTGAAAACTTGTGTTTGTCTAACTTATCTTTGATATTCTGCTTAAGGACAAGCAAAGAGATAAGTGTGGGGGAATTGATAGGGTCTAAATTAGTTATATTTTTCCTAGTTATTTGAGGCTATTTTGTAATGCATTTTGTTCAACAACTAGCCATATTCCTTCACATTTGAGATTTTACCCTTAGAAAGGTGTTTTATGCATTATTTCATATTTTAGGGGTAAAACAAGGCAAAAACATCACAAAACAAAATAGAGGTGGCACCAAACAGGCCAGAGGAAGCGGTGCTATACACGTACTGTTTGCACATATTCCAAGGTGACAAAATATCATTGAAGTAGGACCGAAATAGAACCGAATCGGCACCGGCTCTAGCAGCTAAGGCAGCATTGGCTGTACTTTAGAAAATGTTACATTGAAATCAAGAAAAAATCGGTGAACAACTGAAGAAATAGAACACAACCGGCACCAGCTCGAGCAACCAAGGCGGTGCCAGCTATGCCTTAAGAATAAGGCGGAGCTTTGATTTTTGCACGTGGTTTTTGGTAATTTGCATATTTTTAGTATCTTCCTACTTCTACTCGGTCAAGAACCCTACACCAATGAATTTAGACACTTCCTAAGCCTAGAAATAGACGAAAAACACAAGAGAAAATGGGGATTTCATGGATCAAAACAGAACATCAATCAAATCAAGGAGGAATTCCACCAAATCAAGGAGGATTGTGCAAGAAAGTCTTCAAAGGAAGAAGAAGGAGGCTTGTCTATAAGTTCTTTCTTTTACTTTGTTTTCTTTTTCTTGAACAATGATGTGTTTATTATTTTATTGTAATTTAACTTTATTTTAGGTATTCATGATGTTTGGAGTTATTTGATCTTTTGATAAATGGATTGTTATTCTTGGTATTTGATTACTTATACTTATTAAAAGATTAGTTGGTTGTTTGCTTCCATTAGCTTACTGGACTAAGGGGGTAGATGGTGGTTTCAATTCATTGATTTCATATTCTGTTGGCTATTAACTTACTAGACCAAGGGGGTTAATTGCTAAGAACTGGTAATTAAAGGTTAATTGATGTATGATGAGACCAATGATTTATTGAGTAATTTTGTGTTTTAAATTTGCCTAGACCAATGGAATTTAATTAAGGATTGTGTTTAATGCATCTTTTGGATGAATTAGTTGAGACGAGACCAAGTAATTCTAATTTATCTAGAAGATAGGGATTTCATGGATTAACCAAAGAAGTGAATCTATCTTAATCCTTCATGATGCCAAGAGAATAATTAGTTATGATAATAATTAGGTACTTTAAGATCATGTTTGCTAGAATAATGGTTTGAGTTACATAACTCTCCATTCTTGACATGTATATATATTCCTTTATTTTATTTTTTTCCTTTTTATTTCTTTTTCACTTTATTGAGTCAGTTAAACAATAAAAAAAAAAAGTGATTAATGCATACTTGTTCCTGGAGGATCGACACTCGTTTGAACCCTATGCTATGTTAACGACGAGTATGCTTGCTCATATGTGTAATATGGGACTAATGTTTTAATTTAAACTTGATTGAAAATGTGCTTATTTTTATATGATTTTTATACCCAAATCTATACGCATCAAGGAACAAGTATGCATAGCATAGGGTTCAAACGAGTGTCGCTCCTCCAGGAACAAGTATGGATTAATCACTTTTCTTTCAATATTTAACCGACTCAATAAAGTAAAAAAGAAATAAAAAGGAAAATAAAATAAAATAAAAGAATATATAAACATGTCAAGGATGGAGAATTATGTAACTCAAACCATTATTCTGGCAAACATGATCTTAAAGTACCTAATTATTATCATAACTAATTATTCTCTTGGCATCATGAAGGATTAAGATAGATTCACTTGTTTGGTCAATCCATGAAATCCCTATCTTCTAGATAAATTAGAATTACTTGGTCTCACCTCAACTAATTCAACCAAAAGATGCATTAAACACAATCCTTAATTAAACTCCATTTGGTCTCGACAAATTTAAAATATGAAATTAATCAATGAATCCTTAGCCTCATAGCAGACATCAATTAACCTTTAAATACTAGTTCTTAGCAATTAACCCCTTTGGTCCAGTAAGTTAATAGCCAACAGAATATGAAATCAATGAATTGAAACCACCATCCAACCCCTTTGGTCCAGTAAGCTAATGGAAGGAAACAACTAACTAATCTTGTAATAAGCATATGCAATCAAATACCAGGAATAGAAATCCATTAATCAAAAGATCAAATAACTCCAAACATCATGAATACCTAAAATAAAGTCAAATTACAATAAAACAATAAACACA
>JANUWF010001236.1:0-268396 GCA_026120185.1 Voacanga thouarsii | reverse complement strand
AAACCTTCCTTGGACGCATCTGTATAGAGTGCGTAGGGCTTATCAGCCTCAGGTAGACTCAGCACAGGTGCTGTAATCAACCTCATCTTAAGCTCTTGGAAGCTCTTTTCACACTTCTCACTCCAATCAAAAGAGACATCCTTCTTCAACAGTCGCGTCATTGGTGAAGCTAGAGTAGAAAATTTTTTGATGAATCGCCGATAGTATCCGGCTAGCGCAAGGAAACTTCGTATCTCAGTAATGTTCTTCAATTGTTTCCAGTTAGCTACGGCTTCCACTTTGGCAGGGTCCACTTTGAACCCCTCATTGGATATCACGTGACTAAGGAAAGACACTGAACTCAGCCAAAACTCATATTTACTGAACTTGGCGTAAAACCTGAATTCCCTCAGCTTCTCTAAGACCAATTTTAAGTGCTCCGCGTGGTTCTCCGGATTCTTGGAGTAGATTAAAATGTCATCGATAAATATAACCACAAACTTGTCCAGGTATGGTTGAAAAATGCGATGCATCAAATCCATGAATACTGTCGGTGCGTTGGTTACACCGAACGGCATTACCATGAACTCGTAGTGGCCGTATCGCGTGTTGAATGCACTCTTAGGAATGTCTTCTTCCTTAATCCGCACCTGGTAGTATCCTTACCGCAGGTCCAACTTCGAAAAACAAGCGGCGCCTTGCAGTTGATCAAACAACTCATTGATCAAGGGTAGAGGGTATTTATTCTTGATCGTTAGATTGTTCAGTCCCCGATAGTCTATACATAGCCTCAAGGTACCATATTTCTTCTTGACAAACAACACCGGGGCTCCCCATGGTAACGTACTCGGCCGAATGTAGCCTTGCCTTAGAAATTCTTCCAATTGCTCCTTCAACTCCTTCAACTCTGTCGGTGCCATCCGGTAGGGGGTTCTTAACACTGGTTCTGCTCCGGGAGTCAGATCCACGATGAACTTAACTTCCCATTTAGGGGGTAGGGAAGTGAGCTCCGTAGGGAACACATCCGAAAAGTCTTTCACTACCTCCATACTTTCCAAGGTACACTGGTCTTTCGGTTTGTTTAGGAGATATGCCAAATATCCCGTACATCCTTTCTTGAGCAATTTCCGGGCTTTAGCTCCAGCAATGAGAAATTTTAGTTCCTTCATTCGTCTACCATTGAATTCAAGTACGTCCCGACCAGGTCTCACAAACTGCACTGTCTTGATCTTATAGTCCACACGAGTTTCGTGCTTCGACAACCAATCCCTGCCCAAGATCAGGTCATAATCATCCATGGGCAGGATTTATAAGGTTAGCCTCCAGAATCTCTTTCCCTACCTCAACTCCACAACTTCCCATTTTCTTGCCTACTTCCGACACCTTTCCTAAGGGGGAACTAACTACTAGGGTATATGGTAGCTCCTTTACTTCCCAACCTAGATGTGAAGCACATACTTTACTTACATAAGAGTGTGTGGATCCTGGATCTATCAGAACATTAACAAGATAACCTTGGATAGAAAGGTTACCTTCAATCACGGCGGCGTCCGCTTCGACTTCCTCTCGGTTCAGGGCAAAGACTTTAGCCTTCACCTGAAGCTTCTGGCCTCCCGCTCCAGTTGGTCCAGCAGCGGCACCTCTATTACCTCCCATTGGTTAAGCTAGCACGGTCTGTTCAATCCTTAGGGGTTTAGGGCAGGCGTTCCTCAGATGTCCCGGGTCTCCGCAATTGAAGCACCTCCTTACACCCCCATTACCCTAGCAATTCCTTTCGGTGTGACCTCACTTACCACACAGTCGGCAATTTAAGCTGCCTTGCATTGGTCCTGCTACAGGCACTCGAGGCTGCTTACCCCAGTTTCCCCACGGCACAAAGGCCGCAGGTCGCTTATTGCCGGAAGGCCTTATAGGTGGACGACTCGGTTGGAAGGGTTGGTTCACCGGTTAATGCCGATCTTCGTTCTCCGTCCGAGAAGTTGCGTCCACAGCGGCAATGTATGACATTGGCGGTAATGGGGCCAACGCTTTCCTTAACTCTGGCCTAAGCCCTTTCACGAATTGCCAGGTGTGCTTCTGCTCCGTATCTACCAAGCACTTGTAGTACTTGGACAACTGCATGAATCAGGCTGCATATTGGGCCACGGTCATGCCTCCCTGCCTGAGGGTCTGGAATTCATCCTCCCTCTTCTCAGCTACCCATCGAGGAATGTACTCAACCCAGAAAGCTTTCGTAAAATCGTCCCAGGTCCACTCTTGCTCCTCCTTATCCCAATCACCCCGTACTCGTTGCCACCATGCCCGAGACGGTCCCGTTAGCCGAAAAGCAGCAAACTTCACCATCCTCTCTTCCGAGTACTGCAAAGTAGCGAAGATGTCCTCCATCTGCTCATTCCATTTCTCGTCCTTCTCGTCCTGTTCCACCTCCCCTTGGAAGATGGAAGGCTGGAACTTCAGGAAATGCTCCAGAGCCTCATCCTCTCCCCGTGGTGGTTTCCTGGCCACCTTGTCCACTCTTTCAATCAGGTTTTGTAGGATCAAGGCCATCTTGTTGGAAGCCTGACCCATGGTCACATCCCGTGACATCTCCGAAACCAATTCCTGCTCTTGTGGCATGTGCTCTTCCACGTCGGGGGTGGAACGATGCATCTGCTCAAATTTTGGGGTGGAGGATGCACTCTCCTGCACTGTTCTGCTATGCACAACTGTTCTGCATCTTGGTGCCATCTTAATCACATTCACTCCGGGACAGTTAGTTACCAAGGGGAAAAGAATATGCTTAGATGCATGATTAGTTGATAGCAATGTACTTATCTACAAGAGAATGTGATGATATTGTGCAAGGGTAAATCAAGTAATAAACGAAACTCATGCTTTTCATATAAACCATTCTTTCCAGAAAAGAAGTGGTTATCCCATATGACACCTTTTTTATTTAATAAAATAATAAATAAGTCCTATGAGCATCATGCTCTTTTAAAAGAAATAAACAACCAAAGATATGCAAATCCCAAAGAAAGAAAAGTAAAAGCTGCTGGTCTTCTAGACTCGACTCTCTCAACTTTCAACAGAAGCATCGGAGTCATCAAAGGCTGGTTCCACAAGCCACCCCACGGAACTATCAGGACTCCCTATGTAGTTCCTTGCAAATCTAACAGTCTCACTTGGCTACCCTGACTTACCCTCTCGGCCTCTCTTGGCTCTTATGGCCATCTCATAGAGCTCATCCAGTGCTAATCTAACCACACCCTTAGGCGCAGGCCTCTCACTCCCCAAGTCAGATGGATCAACCAACCCCTTTCTTCTTAGCATGACATCTATACCCAGTCCATATTGGAGTCCACACCCCTTAGGACTCTCTTCTAGCTTCCTCTTTCCCTTATCTACCCCTCCTAGAACTGACGGCCTAAGTTCCCTCTCTCCCGAGGTAACTCCATCCCTTGACCTATCTTCCTCACCACCGGACTCCTTAGGGTCGTAGCAAGCAAGGGTCCTATCAACTTCTCCTATCTGCGGGGTCTGGAGAACTTCTATTCCTTCCTCTTCCTCCTCTTCTACCCTAGCCATCTCTCCCTCATTCTCATTGTCCCCCTTGTTCTCGAGCTCATCTACCTCTTCCTCACACAACTCTATCATCTCCTCATCTCCCTCGTATTCTCCTAAGCTCTCCCCGGCCTCTATCTCCGCCTCAACCACCGAGTCATCTATCACCGGCAGCTCACGCTCCCTCTCTGAATCAGACGCGGGTGGATCAACTACGGGTAGTGGGGCAGGTGGATTCCCGCTGTAATACCCCACGACTACGTACCCTAAAAGGGCGGGGATGTTGCCCCGTCCCGTAGGACAAGGGGACTTTAGAACGAGGTTTGAAATATAAAAGCAATCTCCAAAGGAATCAACATAGATAAATAAAGAAATACTCTTATTATATCAGGCTCAAATTGGAGCAATACGAAATAAAAAAAATATAGTTCAGAAGTATAAAGGACAAAAGTCTCCTAGAACAGCATAGGAAAAATAGCAAAAGCCTCTACTGTCAAAGCCCCGTTGACTCTGCACAATCTATCCCATGAAAACATGATGTAAAACCATGTGAGAATAAATCTCAGTAAGTCCTGTGTGTGCACATGGTGTTTTGAATAGTACACGTATGCAAAGTGTAAAACATTTGTAGAAATAATTTGGCAAGTCATAAACAATCTATTTTCGCAAGGAGTGGGTTTTTATCATTGTCACACTTTGTACAAAATAAAACCTCCACTCGAATAAATAGTCATCTCACCACACGTTGGGCTCCATGAGAACAAAATGGCCAAGGCACCATGCTTTGTGCACCTTGTCCGAACCAGATTACCACACGTTGGGCATTCTGATCAAGGTGAGTGTACTGCTCATTGGGTGAGATACTCCTCCATCTCTACACCTAACAAAACCATCCGGGTGTCCATGCCGGGAATATAAATAATACCATACCAGGTACAAATGCTAGCTCGGACTGGCCTGACAAACCAACACTGTCACTTTTTCAAGCAGAGTTCATCTTCTGGAGGTGGCCTCCTGCCAGAAGACTTACGCTAGCTCTCCAAGACTAGTATTATTAGCCTACCCTTATTGAGTACTCAACTAACACATCCGTCAATTCCTTATTCAAAATATCTCCACATCTTGGCTTTGTACAACATGGTTTTTCTCTAAAGGAGTTTTCTAAAAATTTAGAAAAGAATAGTTTTCTTGATAAAATCATTAGTTTGACAAAACCGTTTAAAGAATAATCATCCATATTTACAACCCAAATAATCATAGTTCAACAATAGCTTTACAAAGCTTCACAACATAGACTTGCCATCACAATATTTAAAAAAGAGTTTATACAAGGACTTACCATCACAACATTTAACAAAAGAGTTTATGCAAGGACTTACTTGATATGCCTCAGATAAATGAGAAAAAATCACAGCTTGCTTTCCTTAATTATTCTCCTGATCTTCACCATATAATATGTAACACCCCGCTACTTAGGCCCGTCGGGCCGGGGATGTCGCCCCGTCCAAAGGACAAGGGGTCTTTATAACGAGGTCACACAAATAAAATAGCGGAATAAAAATAATACTTCAACTTAAGATTTATTACAACCTAATAATAAATCCACGAATTCCAAAAAGGAATCAAATCCATAAATAAAATTATCCACTCTCGTCTCCCCAAAACAATACATAAAATCAAAAAACACATTCTCTTCCAAGGCAGATAATAGTAGCTACTCGACCCCATAGCAGGATCCACCTGAAATCATGATAAAAAGGTGATGAGACAGAAATCTCAGTAAGTCCGTGTGTGCTTTGGGTGTTTAGTGAAAACAGTTCGTGGATGCAAAGTGTAAAACCTTTATAAGATAAATATTGGCAAGCATCAAACATTAGTCAAAAGCAAGAGTTGCATTTTGGCTTATCTAGCCATACATAGCTTATAAGATCAACCACTCGAAAGAAATGATTTTGGGTTACCACACATTGGGCCCTATAACTGGTCAGAATGCCGACACTTTGTGCAGACTGACAAAAGTAGGTGATCGGCCTACTGGGCAAGATACTCCTCCTTCTATATACCCAAAACAACAACCGGGTGTCCATTCTAGCAAAATACAGTTACTTGACTGAGAATAAACTGCTAGCTCGGACCGGCACGACTCACTGGACTGACATCTTATCCAAGAAGGACTCACCCCTCAGAGGAGGCCTCCTACTGAGGGACTTACCCTAACCCTTCCAAGACTAGTCCTAATAGTCCACCCTTATTGAGTACTCAACGACGTTTCTCACTTGGGATAAAATGAACAAAGCATTGCTCTTCACGAAAATAGCAATTCGTGGGTTTCCAAAGTTTTGGGAGAAATCAGTTTTAGGAAGAGTTTTAAGTTTGGAAAATCTACTCATTAACTTTTGAATAATTCCAGCGTTGGAATTAAAGATGAATTCAACCCTCAATTGCTTTCAAATAAACGAGTGCCCATATACTTCATATTTGGCTTGCCATAAGAAAAACATTTCACATCGATCAGGTTTTATGCAGGAGCTTACCTGAGTCTTACTCACAACAGCAAGGTCTCGGACAGATGACCTAACCCCACATGAGCAAATACAAATCTTAATCAGATTCAAGCCACAATTCACTTCCTTAATTTTAAATCAACTCAATTCACTACTACCATGATCCTAGTGTCCCAAGCTATAAGGTAAAATAATAAATAAGTAGGTTTATAAGCTAAGTTTTAATTTGTTATTTAAAATAATTAATGGTTTGGGAAGTGAATCCTAATAGGTTGAAAGTTTAAATCTTGTTAAGGAAAATTTAGAATTTATTTGATCAGGAGTTATAGGTGGTACTAGGTAAAATAGTGATTTATTAATAACTTAATTGTTAGAGAATAATTGATAGCTAAAATTAATTGAGAATAAACTTAATGAGCTTTGTTTGGAAAATAATAAGTAAATCCTTAAGGGTTTTGTTTTAGTAAATATTTTACTAAGTATAAATCTTTTTTTTTTTCATAAAGGCTTTAATTGATTTTTTTAAAAATAATATTTATTTATTTTATTTCTTAGAAAAATTATTATTTATTTGACTAAAATATCTTTTACATATATAATAATTCCAAATCTACCCTTCCTAGGGTTTTCGAAATTCTCTAGCAAAAATTATTATTAAACATTTTATTAATGAAATAAAATTATCTTAGGGACCACTAGATCATGATCAAGATTCTATGGCCAACCACAATCAATAACATGCACAGTCCTTCAACTTATCAAATCATCCAAATCTTGCATATAGATATAGATCTAAATTTATTAAGACATGACTTAACCTTTACTAGCATAAACATGATCATGGCTTCGATAATCTAATCATGCATATAAATCATATTCACCAATGGTGACATAATCTCTAGCATGCTTCATCAAAAATACTACCTATGACATGCATCAAGCCTCAACTCATCATTCAATCCACCAATATAATCCTTCCATGCATAAATCCCATCTCCTTCACAATCATACATATACTCATGCTTCAATCAACAACATCACATACTCAATCCCAATCATCTTCTCATAACATCATCCTAGAGACATGATTCTAAAATTTTAAAAAGATGATTGAAGGTACTTACTTGATTGATGAATGACTTGAAGGAGTTTAGAGAAAATCTCAACTCCTAGATGGCTAATCTTGTTCAAGAATGGTGGCGAAAGCATGGTCATGGAAGAAGAGTCCATTCGGCCAAGAGAGGGAATTTCGGTCCATGAGAGAGAGAGAGAGAGAGAGAGAGAAGAAGAAGAAGTCATTAGTATGATTATTCATATAAGTTTTCATTAGAGATCAAGTTTGAAGAGGATGGTGTTGATAGAGTGAATTTACCTTGAAGATGTTCTTGTCCAGAAATTTCTGCTTTGATCCGAAGTAGCAAGATGTTTGGAGGAGTTTGATGTTAATATTGGTGTTGATGGATTCACAGCAATGAGTAGACTCAATCTGGAGATTTTCGTGAGGGTTTGAGATGGTTTGGAGGGGTATTAGGTGTAGAGAAGAAGTAGGTGTTCTTGGTGTAGTGTGTGTGTGTTCTTGAGGTTGCTGAAAATCGCGAGAGAGAGAGAAAGGATTTGCAGCTGCCGAATTTTCTGTGAGAGAGGGGCTAGCCGATTTTCAGTAGGGTTTAGGGAGTTGTTTCTGTGATTTGGAAGGGAAAAGGAAAGGTTAGTTATTACAATCTTGGTAGAATATTTTTAGGAAGTGAATTTGGAAATTAAATATCCTAAGAATATCTTGATTGCTTAGACAGCTTTGAAGTCTGCCATGGATGATTGTTTGAGCAGAATTTTGTGGGATTAATGCTGACTTATAGAGGCTTATGGTGGCTAAAATTAGGGTGTACAATGATGATGAAGAAGTCTGGTCCATTGAGCAAAATATTAAGGAAGGTTGCTAAATAAGATGGCTGAAATTTTGGAAACCAATCAAGCAAAATTGTAGGGATTTGTTTGAGAGATTTTTGGACAGCCATTGATGGAATTTCGTGCAGAAGCTCTAGGGAAACAATGGAGCTCTGTTAATGGAAGTTTAAGGGAGGTTTTGACAGATTAGGATTGGTGTTGCGCCTGGAAGAGAAATAGGAAATAAGCTGGACAAAAAATCTGCACAGAAATTTCGCTGCACAGTGAATTTTCTGGCAGATTTTCGTCTGCCACTTCCAACCATTTTGCAGCGAGCTAGAAGGGGGGTTTTAGGGGTATTCAAGGCTAGTTTCCAGCCTTATTCATGGAGGAAAAACATGGCTAAGTTGCTGAACAAAATCTAGAAGGAAACAGCTTAGTTTTGGGCTCTCAAAACTGATTTTTGTACAGGATTTTTTTCTATTTTGCTCCAGCTTGTGCAGTCCGAAATTGGCCCAAAATTTTCAGGTTTCAAACAGATCCTAAAGACCATTTTTCTGGTAGAATTTGGGAGGGAATGTTATCTAGAACTTTTTCCCTTTTGAAGGTACAACAAGCTGGAAAATTCCAGCTCATTCCATGAAGAAAGATGAACTAAGCTAGAGGAAAATTTCAGCAAGCTTACTAGAGGGATTTTTCCTCTTGGAATTCCTCACAACTCTTCCATATTTTTCAGACCATAAGAAGTCTTTCACCAAGACATTTTGATCCTAAAAGGTCTCAGCACTCTACTGAATTTTCTGGAAAGAAAAAGGCTAGAACATCTTGATCAAACTAATGAGTTGAAATTAAGGAAAACTAAAGATCAAGGGAACAAGATTTCCCTTTAGGAATTTCGAGTAGGCAAAGGAGTGGAATGAGAATACTCCTAACATGTCTCTCCTAGGACATCATCACCATATTGATCTAGGCCCTTAAGGCCGAAACCATTCCTTCCCAAGCAAAAATAAAATTTAATCAAGTTAAAGCTTCTAGGATGGACTTTGAACCCAAGACCTCAAGAATTAATTCTAATGCTTTAACCACTAAAACACAACAAATCTTGTTGCTATTTCTACTAGAAAATTAATTCCTATTCATTCCACAAGCTATCTCCCTATTTTCACTTCGGGCAAAAATTACCATTTTGCCATTCTCACACAATACTCACCAACAAGACTTCAAAACAATAAAACTCAAATCCAAAGCATATAAAAATCATATGAAAATATATTTAATCATGAAATAAAACATGATATGCATCCCAACCCCCTTACTCTAAGGTTGGTCTTGACTGGGGTTTCATATAATATCATGATCTGGGTCTCAATTAATTCAAACATGCTCTAATCTCATTTATTTTCACAACAATTCGGAATCCCCTATTTAAATCCAAGTAAACTCTCCAATCCCCAAAGATCATATACCATGACCATATGCTCATGCAACTAATAGACATCATTAAACCTTACTTTCAGCATCAAGGGTGGGTATTCCCTTACCTTGCAACAACTGGGTAATGAGGTCTCGTTACTCCTATGGTGATTGTCCCGAGTTCGCTTGAAAAGAAGAGCAAAGCTACCTCATTTGCTCCTCTTGACCGAAAATTAAAGAAGAAGATGAAATCAGCCTCTATGTGGCGTGATTTAAGGGAAGAAGAAGGAGAAAAGAATCATTAGAGAAAACGGCATCAAGAGGTTGAGAGGAATTTTGCTTACTTTAAGGTGTGTTCGATTTTTGCTTAGAATAGTTCTTGAGCTTTTCGAGAATTTGCAGAGAGAATTTGCTAGAATTTTCATGTGGTAAGGAGGGAGTGTCGGCTACTGTGGTTTAGGTTTAGAGAAGTTTGATTTAGGGTTAGATGGTGGTGCTAAGATCTCCTAATGGCTTTAGGTTTCTTGGACAGTAAGGGCGAAAATTTGCAGCTTGCTGTGCCTTTGATGCTGGCCGAATTCAAGAGGAATTAAGAGGAGAAAAGTGTTCTGAAATTGCTCCCTATGCTGGCCAAAATAATGCTCAAGAGAAGGGTTGAGTGTGTTCAGGTTTTTTGGCCAAAATAAGAGAGAGTTTGTGTGAGTTTTGGTGACTGAAAATTCTGTGCAAGTGCTGTGCGAAAATTCTGTGCAAGAGTGACGATTTTTGGACTATTTTGGCTGCTGTTTTTGACAAAATTCCAGAGGAGAAAAGTGTGGTTTTTAGATGCTGGAATTTGGCTTAATCAACAAAGAGTTTTGGTAGGTTTTGGAGTGCAAAGCTGTCGAAAATTCTGGGCATAAGCTGGACGAAAATTCTGGAATTTTTGGTGAAGAAAAATTTGATTTTATGTTACTAGAGTATTCTGATTTGGTGGAGGTTGTTCTAGGTAATTTGAGCTAGGGATTGAAGAGTTTGTTTGCAATTAGGAGTGCAAGAACTTCGTGTAGCTTGTGCTTGCACAAAGCCTGCCCAAATTCGGCTAGGAAAAGGGATTCTAATCCTAGTTGATTTAGGATTGAATAAAATCTGGTTTTATCAAGGATTTGGATAAGATTTCCTCTAGTCCTAGAAGAGTTTGGATTGAGCTAAAATTCCTCCAAGAAGTGGCGGCACTTGCTGGAAATTTTTCCAGATTTTTAGCTAACATTCTAGGGTTAAAATCAACAAGGTTTCCTACTAGGAAAATGACTCGTTAATTCCAACTATCCATGGCAACATCTATTAAGTTAAAATCAAGCTGAAATTTTAATTATTAGCTAGGGTTTTTTCGAAAATCCTAAGGAATAAAAGCTGAAAATTAAAAGTGAACTTTATTCACATCAAAGTCCTTGAATTTAGGAAATAAATATAGAGACTTATTTCCTTGGAGTAATGGCACTAAAATTTCTCTACATTTGCTATATCTTTTTTGGCCAAGACATGGAAACTCTAAGGAAAAGAATCTTCAAGAAGAGAAACTAGGATTCACAAGAGATAGGATTCGAACTCGGGCCACCACGGAAAAATCAACATCATCCCCGCTATTCCAAATCAATTCCAATACTAATTCTTCCTACAAGAAGTTCTTACCACCCCAAGACTCATCCTTCCAAATCTTTGACCACACCTTCCTTAACCAAATCTTTAACAACACACTATTTCACCTCAATTAATTCAAATGCAGGAGCGACGGAAAAATTCACATGCATCCATGCAAATAAAATAATTTTAAGCTACCACATAAAATGCAAAATACTATGCAATGCATGACTTTTCCCCATAGTCAAAGGTAGTTTTGGGCAGGGTATTACACACATCATTATTCATGAAAAAGAAAACAAAATAAAAGAAAGCACTCATAGACAAGCCTCCTTCTTCTTCCTTTGAAGACCTTCTTGCACAATCCTCCTTGATTTGGTGGAATTCCTCCTTGATTTGAGTGATGTTCTGTTATGATCCATGAAATCCCCCCTTTCTTTTGTGTTTTTCCTCGATTTATAGGCGTAGAAATTGCTTAAATTCGTTTGTGTAAGGTTCTTGGCCATGTAAAAGTAGGAAGATAGGAAAATTATACAGATTACCAAAAATCGCGTGCAAAAATCAAAGCTCTGCCTTATCCTCAGGGCAAAGCCAGCAGCGCCTTGGCTGCTGGAGCTGGCTCTCGTTGTGTTCTGTTTATTCAAGTGTTCGCCAATTTTTTCTTAGATTCAATGTAACATTTTTCTAGAGTACAACTGGTGCCGTCTTGGCTACTAGAGCCGGTGGTATTTTGGTTCTGTTCCGGTCCAATTTCAACGATTTTTCGTCGTCTCAAAGTGCGTGCAAACAACGCGTGGCTGGCACTGCTTCCTCTGGCCTGTCCGGCGCTGTCTATGTTTTATTTTGTGACGTTTTTGTCTTATTTTACCCCTAAAATCTGAAATAATGCACAAAATATCTTTCCAAGGGTAAAATCTCAAATATGAAAGAATATGACTAGTTATTGAACAAAATGCATGACAAAATAGCTTCAAATAACTAGGAAAAATATGACTAATTTAGGCCCTATCAATTTTCCTTATGTTTTTATTATGTTTGGTTTTTATAGGTAGGAATAAAGACCTCCTGATCAAGCCCTTCTCTCTATTTGCAGTTCTGCTATCTATAGGTACTTTATTGCACTTGGAAAGTATTGCTTAAACCTTTTACCCCTTTCTTATTTTTGGTCCCCTTGGAGATACTTTCTTATGCTTATTTTTTGGCAACAGAGGACAATGTCCAGTTTAATTATGTGTGTGTGGTGGGGGGGGGGAGAGAATGAGGTAGAAGAAATACTTTTCCATATCAGAATCCCATATCATTTTTTGTGAAAAATTTTCAAAAGTAAGGTTGTAATTCTTTTTCTTACTTAGATGTGAGTTTTGTCATTCATTAGGTGGAGTTTGATGAAATTGGTTTTATTGGATAAGATTGTGAAACCCCAGTCAAAACCAACCTTAGAGTGAGGGGGTTGGGATGCATATCATAATTTATTGCATGTTTAAATATATTTTTAAATGATTTTCTATGCCTTGGATTTGAGTTTTATTGTCTCGAAGGCTTGGTTGTGAGTAATGCTTGAGAATGGCAAAATAGTAATTTTTGCTTGAGGTGGAAAAAGGGAGACAACTTGAGGATTGAATAAGAAAATATTTTTTTGAGGGAAAATAAGAACAAGAGTTGTTGTGGTTTAGTGGTTAGAGCCTTAGAATTAATTCTTGAGGTTTTGGGTTCAAATTCCATCATAGGAGCTTTAGCTTGTTAAATTTTCTCTTTGCTTGGGAAGTATCATTTTCGGCCTTAGTGGTGTTTGGAGTAGGGTAGAGATGTTGTCCTATGAGAGGCATGATAGGAGTCTTCAAATCCTACTCATTTGTTCTACACAAAATTACTAAGAGGAATTCATTTCCACTTGATCCTTAATTTTCCTATTTCTCAATTCATTAATTTGTTCAAATTGTTCTAGCCAATTTCTTTCCAGAAATTCCAGTGAAGTGTTGTGGCTTTGTAGAATCAAAATGTCTTAGTGGAAGACATTTTATGGTCTAAAAATGTGGAGGAGATGTGAAACATTGCAAGGGGATAAATCCCTTTAGTGAACTTTCTAAAAATTCATTCTACCTAAGTTCATCTTCCTTCTTGGAATGAACTGAAATTTTCCAGTTTCTTGTGCCTTCAAGTTGTCGAAACTCTTAGCTAATATTCCCTCCTAAATGCTACCAGAAAAATGGCCTTTTCGATCAGCTTGCAACCTGAATTTCTCTGACCATTTTCGGACTGCACAAAGTTGGTGCAAACCCAGAAAAATCCCTGGGCAAATCGCAAATTTGGAGGCCCGAAACCAAGCTGTTTTTTTCCAGTTTTTGTTCAGCACCTTAGCCATTTTTTCTGCCATGAAGAAGGCTAGAAACCAGCCTTGAAAACCCCTAAAACACCCCTTCAAAATCCCTGCAAATTGGCTGGAAAAGGGCAGCCGAAAACTGCCCAGAAAATTCTAGCAAGCAGCGAAATTCTGTGCAGGAATTTTCCAACTTTGTTTCTTAATTCTACCATAGCCAAAACTCCATCATTTTTCTGCACAAACCACCCTTAAACCTTTAGTAACTGAGCTCCATTATCCCCCTCAAGCTTTAGCACAAAAATCCAGTCATGGCTGCCTAAAAGATTTTCAAAAAAAAATCTACAATCATGGCTTGATTAGGATACCAAAATTCCAGCCACCATGATTTAACAACATCCCATAAAATATAACCCAAATAACCAGACCTTCCTTTCACCATTACACTTAGTATTTTCAGCCACCTTAAGCCTTCCTCAACCAGCATTCATCTAGCCGAAACACTACCCAGCAATTCAGCCATGGTAGACTTCCAAAAGCTCTCCCATAATCAAAGGTATTCTTGAATATTTAGTTTCCAAATTTGCTTCCTAAAAATATTCTTCAAGGATTCCAACAACTAGCCTTTCCTTTTCCCTTCCAAACCAGAGAATTATATCCCTAAACACTACAAAAATTCAGCCAGCCCTAATCCCTACAGAATCTCGGCAGCCTCCATCCAAAAACTCTCTATTCCCATCAACCTTCAAGAACACACAACACACCAAGAACACCTACTTCTTCCTTTCACCTAATATCTATCCAAATCAATTCAAACAACTTCTAAAAACTTCAAAATTCATCTACTCACTGCCGTGAGTCCATCAACACCATTCTTAACATCAAACTCCAAAATCCAACTTGCTAGTTTGGATCAAAAACCAGAAATTTTGTGAAGGCTCAAGAACACCATCAAGGTAGGTTTGTTCTAACAACTCCATCTTCTCTAATCGTGATCTCTAAAGCATATATATATGAATAAACCCACTAATGGTCTCTCTCTCTCTCTCTCTCTCTATCTATCTCTTGGCCGAATCTCCCTCCTCCTTGGCCGGATGGTTTCTTCTCCAATTGTCATGCTTCCTTCACCTTCTTTGGTCGGATTTAGACATCTGGGAGTTGAGACTTATTCAAAAATCTATCAAGGGGATTTATCAAGAAAGTAAGCTTTCTTTTAACCCTTCTTTTAATTCTAGATTCATGTCTCTAGGACGATGTTGATAGCAGGTGGATTGTGGATAGGATTTGAGTATTTATTGTTGAGATTGAAGCATGAATATGTGTATGAATATGAAGGAGATGTGATTTATGCATAGATGGATTATCTTGGTTGATTGTATGATGATTTAAGGTTTAATGTATGCCTCCATGATTAAGTATGCTAGAGATTGTGTCACCTTTGGTGAATAGGATTTATATTCATGTTGGATTGTTGAAGCCATGATCATATTTATGCTAGTAGGGGTTAGATCATGTCTTGATAAATTGAGATTTATGCTTGTGTGCATGATTTGGATGATTTGATGAATTGAAGGATTATATATGTTCATGATTGTGAATAGCCATGGAAATCTGATCATGATCTAGTTGTCCCTAAGCTAATTTTTATTTCATGAATAAAATATTTAATAATATGATTTTGCTAGTAATTTCGAAAAAAACCCTAGGAAGGGTGGATTTGGATTATTATATATATGAAGGATATTTTAGTCAAATAAATAATAGTTTTGATAGAAAAATAATATATAACGATATTATATAAAAAAATAATGAAATCAACTAAAGCCTTTTTTTTAGGAAATAATCATAATTAGTAAAATACTTATTATTAAAATTTAATTATTATATTTTAATCAAAACCTATTAAAACTTATTTATTATTTTCCAAGCAAGGCTTATTAAAATTCATTTTCAACTAACTTTAGTTATCAATTATTTTCTGACAGCTAAATTATTAATAAATCATTATTTTTCCTAAAAACCACCTAAGACTCTTCATCAAATAAACTCTAAATTTTCCTAGCAATATTTAATCCTTTAACTTATTAGTACTTATTTCCCAAAACATTAATTATTTTAAATATCAAATTATCCTTAGCTTAAAAACCTATTTACTTATTGTTTGGCCTTAAAGCTTGGGACACTAGGATCATGATAGTAGTAAGTTGAGTTGTTTAAATTGAGAAAGAGAATTTTGGCTTGAGTTTGATTGTGGTTTGTATTTGCCCATGCGGGGTTAGGTTAGCAGTTGGAGACCTTTTTATTGTGAGCAAGAAATAGGTAAGCTCCTGCATAAAACCTGATTGATGAAAAGTGTTTAATTATGGCAAGCCAAATGTAGAGAGCATGGACACTCATCTTTGTAAAGGCAATTAAGGATTGTCTCCTGTCTTATTTCCATCAAACAAATTATTTGAAAACCAATAAGCAGATTTATTCAAACTCAAAACTCTTTCTAAATCTAATTTTGACAAAGACTTTGGAAACCCTTAATTGCCATGTTCAAGTGGAACTATGTTTTGTTCTTTTTTTTTTCCCCCCAAGTGGGATATGTTACGTTGAGTACTCAATAAGGGTGGACTACTGGACTAGTCTTTGAGGGGTTAGGGTAAGTCTCTCAGTAGGTGGCTATCTCTGAGGGGTGAATCCTTCCCAGATATGACGACAGTCCAGTAAGTCGTGCCGGTCCGAGTTAGCAGTGTTCTTTTCCGTCAAGTGACAGTGTTTTGCCGAAATGGACAGCCGGTTGTTGTTTAGGCATAGAGAAGGAGCAGTATCTTGCCTAGTAGGCCGATCACCTACTTTTGTCAGTCTGCATAAAGTGTCGTTGTCTGATCGGCGGTATGCACAAAGTGTGGCATGCTGACCATCCGGTCATGGGGCCCAACGTGTGGTAACCCGTAATCCTGGATTTCGAGTGGATGATTTTATAAATTATGTATGGCTGGAAATGCCAAAACACCACTCTTATTTTTTACTGATGTTTATTGCTTGCCAGTGATCTCTTATAAAGAATTTTATACTTTGCATTCACGAACTGTTTTCACTGAACACCTAAAACACACACGGACTTATTGAGATTTCTGTCTCACCACCATTTTACCATGATTTCAAGCCGATCCTGCTGTGGGGATGAGTAGCTAGATTCTACTTGCTTTGGAAGATTTTCTGATGATTTATTTTTTGTAATGTTTTGGGGAGATGAAAGTGGATAAATTTTATTACGGATTTATTTTTGGTATTTTGGGATTTATTTTTGGATTGATATTTATTTTGGGATGTAATAAATTTTAAGTTCAAGTATCATTTATATTTCGCTATTTCATTTGTATGACCTAGTTATAAAGATCCCTTGTCCTTTGAACGGGGCGACATCCCCGACCCTGGAGAGCCTAGGTAGCGGGGTGTTACAAGTGGTATCAGAGACTAGGTTTAGGCAATTATTGATAGTATTTGTGCTATTTCTTTAAGTCTAAATCTTTATCTAACCTATCTTGTTGATGCTGTAGGATGGTTAGACTGCTTAGGATAGCGAGGAAATGGCAGCAATGGTACCCTCCTATCCCTCTAGACTCGGAGGACCTTCCAGTTCCCCAGCCTGCCCCTCAGCCAGTTATCCCCATGGAGGATAATAGTGATGATGAGGTTATCCCTATGGAGGATAACAGTGATGATGAAATTAACCTTATGGAGGATAGCAGTGATGACGAGGTCCAAATCATTGAGCCACTCCCAATTCCGATGATTGACATAAGCTCAGATAGGGAGGATGAAGTGATGATAATGGAGCCTGAACCCCACCTTCCTTATCCCGAGATGGACTTAGCAGCAGATAGCGATGACCCGGGGAAGATAGACTATGAGTCTCCACCTAGGCCTTCTTTCCTTCCTTCTTCCAGTCGAGTAGAGCCCGAAGAGAATTCTAGGTGCCCTGGGAAGAAGTTAATGGGGGATTTGGTAGTGGGGATGAGGTAGATTTTTCCAAGAACTGTGGGGGATGGTTGTATGAGGCTGATGATGAGGGTTCTGGTGAGGATTAAAGGACTAGGAGTTCTTTTGATTTGGATGTTTATTTGTTTACTATTTTTTTTCGAGAACTTTTATGACAAGGATTTTTAATTTTGCTTTCTATCAAATTTTGAATTTATACAAGTCCATTTTTGAAAGAGAATTTATTCCTTAACTAAAATTTACATCCGCTTTCTATTTACATCTATTTGACTATGCATGCAAGTGCAACCAAATGCATACACATATCATATGGGGTGTGGTTTAGAATAGCACCCAAGCGTCGTGCAACTACAGCAGGTGGAAGAGTTCCGGAAGTCGATCAAATGGCATCAGAAGTAGAAATAGCTTAGATGCAAGCACCCAGCTGGGGTGAAAGTAATGGTCCGAATATGGGATCGAGGTCTGAAGTTCTACTTGATGTGACCATAGGTTAGGCATTCAGCAAGATGGCTGAGATTTTGCAGTCAATGACCGAGCGACGAAACCCGAGGGGTGAAGATGAGGCCTTAGAGAGGCTCCTAAAGTTTTAGCCGCCCGTCTTCCTGGGTGAAGCGGAACAAGATCAGAAGGCGGAGCAGTGGATTGAATAGTTAGAGGACATATTCGCGACGATCCAGTACACTGAGGAGCGGATGGTTAAGTTTGCAGGTTTTCGATTGAGAGGACCAACTCGATCGTGGTGGCAGCGGGTCCAAGACGACTAGGGGATGGACGAGCAGGAATGGACATAGTCCAACTTCGTGGAAGCCTTCTGGGCGGAGTACATTCCACAGTGGATTGTGGAGAAGCAAGAGGACGAATTACAGAATCTGAGGCAGGGAAGCATGTCGGTAGCCCAGTACGCGGCTCGGTTCACTCAGTTGTCCAAGTACTGCAAGCGATTGTGGACACCAAGCAGAATAGGACGAGGCAATTCATCAAGGGGTTGAGACCGGAGTTGAGGAGAGCATTCGCACCTGCCCCGCCGACAACCTATTCGGGGGCTATAGACGCAGCTACTCGGATGGAAAATGAGGATCACAGTAGGATGGCAGTAAAACCCTTCTAGCTGCTGAGACAGCCGTAAGGACAATTCCCGAGACCGCAACCCCACAAGCGCCCCGCCAACCACCAATGGCAGAACCAGGGGAAGCAAGCCCAGACAGCACCGAGTGGACCTGCCCCAAATCTCCCATCATGTAGGCAGTGTGGAAGGAAACGCCACACTGAGAGGATTTGTTGGTCCAAGGGTGGTGAGAGAAAGTGCTATCACTGTGGCGACCCGAACCACCTGAGGAACACCTGCCCTAAATTGCACCAAGTCGGGCAAGGAAACCTAGCTCAGAACACGGGGCCTAACCAAGCCAACCCTACGGGAGCATCTGAGAGTGGAGTGCCAAAGTCGTAAGTGAAGACCAAGGTGTTCGCTCTCAACAAAGAGGAAGTTGGGTCCGATGTAGCGGTGGTGGAAGGTACGTTCACTATTCAAGGACGTTCCGTTAATGCTTTGATTGATCTTGGCTCTACTCATTCCTATATAAACAAGTTGTATGCATGTCATTTGGGTTGGGATGGAGTGGAGCTACCTTTCATTTTAGAGGTAAGCACACCTCTGGGGAAAATGGTGCAAGCGGATCGGTATGTAAAGGAGTGTAAAGTTAATTTGGGGAGAGAAAGTTTGAAGGGGGATTTGATAGTGTTAGACATTGAGGATTATGACTTGATCTTGGGAATAGATTGGTTAGCCAAGAAAGGGGCTAGGGTAGATTGTAAAAATAAGACAGTCCAGTTCGTTAGGCCAGGATGTGATGTATTGGAATTTAATGGCAAGAAGGTGAAAGATTGTAATTATTTGATTGCGGGGGCTAAAGCCCGGAAATTATTAAAGCAAGGGTGTCAAGGGTACCTGGCTTAAGTGATAAACAAGCTGAAGGACTAGTGCACTTTGGAAGACATGGAAGTAGTGAAGGATTTTCCCAATGTGTTCTCAGTGGAGCTTGATTCTCTACCCCCTAGTGGAGAAGTGGAATTTACCATGACTTAGTTCCAGGAGCGGAACCAGTATCGCGGACTCCATACCGGATGGCACCGGCAAAGTTGAAAGAGCAGTTGGAGGAGTTAGTGAGTCAAGGCTATATCAGGCCGAGCATGTCGCCCAGGGGAGCGCCTATGCTATTTGTAAAGAAGAAGGACGGAACTCTGAGGCTATGCATCGACTACTGAGGGTTGAACAACTTGACGATCAAGAACAAATATCCCCTATCGTTGATTGACGAACTATTCGACCAGTTGCAAGGATCCAGTTGCTACTCTAAGTTGGATCTGAGGCAAGGGTACTACTAGGTGCGGATAAGAGAGGATGATATTCCCAAGACAGCCTTCAACACCAGCTATGGATACTACGAGTTCGTGGTGATGCCGTTTGGGGTGACTAACGCTCCTGTAGTATTCATGGACCTGATGCACCGAGTATTCCGACCTTATCTGGACAAGTTCGTGGTGGTCTTCATCGATGACATTTTGATCTACTCCAAGAGTTCGGAGGAGCATGCAGAGCATCTGAAGCTCATACTGGAGAAGCTTCAGGAGCACAAGCTGTACGCCAAGTTTAGCAAGTGCGAATTTTGGATAGACAGTGTGGCATTCCTTAGCCATGTAGTGACCAAGGAGGGAATCAAGGTGGACCCGGCAAATGTTGAAGCAGTATTGGACTGGACGCAGCCGGAGAGTATCACTGAGATCCGAAGTTTCTTGGGACTGGCTAGTTACTATTGAAGATTTATCAAGGGATTTATCAAGGGAGTGACCTGATTATTGCGAAAGGATGTTCCATTTGTGTGGAACTAGAAATGCGAGAAACGTTTTCAAGAACTGAAGCGCAGACTGATGTTAGCATTGGTATTGAGTCTACCAGAGGAAGGGAAACCTTACGCGCTATATACTGATGCTTTGAAAGAAGGACTAGAAGAAGTGTTGATGCAGGACCGGAAGGTGATTGCTTACGCTTCTCGGAAGCTGAGACCTCATGAAGTCAACTATCCCACTTATGATTTGGAGCTGGCAGCTATAGTGTTCGCCCTAAAGAAATGGCGACACTACCTGTATAGAGTCTGAAGTATATCTTCACCCAAAAGGTTCTGAACTTGAGGTAGCGAAGGTGGATGGAATTCTTAGAAGAATACCGTTACTCGATCAACTACCATCCCGGGAAGGCCAACGTGGTGGCGGATACCCTAAGCAGAAAAGTTGGGATGGCAAGGTTAAGGGTGCAGGTTGTGTTGGACAGAAGGGTAGAAGTACAAGACAAAGGGATTTTCATAAGCAATTTGAAGTTGGTACCGAATTTGAGAAGGGAAATCGTGAAATTTTAGCAAGGCAACGTCGAGTTTCAGCTTTTCAACAACAAGGAGCTAAAGCAGCCTAGTTGTGAATTCCATCTAGACGAGAGGAGAGTTCTAGATTTCAGGGATCAGTTGTGTATACCCGGAGAGCAGCAATTAAAGGACCGAATTTTGGAAGAAGCGCACAAGAGCAAGTACGCCATTTATCTAGGGGAAGTCAAGATGTATCAGGACTTGAAGAGAGCCTATTGGTGGCCCAGACTGAAGTGAGATGTGGTCAAGTATGTCTCGACCTATCTCACCTGTCGAAAAGTCAAAGCAGAGCATAAGAAGTCAGCGGGACTATTGCAGCCATCGCCAGTACCTGAATGGAAGTGGCAAGAGGTGACTATGGATTGTGTCACCGGGCTTCCCATGTCAAGGATTCAAAAGGACGCCATATGGGTAATGGTGGATCGACTAACCAAGTCGGCCCATTTTATACCAGTGAATATGAGGGACTTGATGGAGAAGATGGCTCAGACTTATGTTCGAGAGATCGTCCAACTACATGGAGTGCGTTCAAGTATAGCGTTAGATCGAGACCTGAGGTTTACATCTCATTTTTGGGGAAAGTTTCAGGAAGCAATGTGGTCAAATCTGAAATTCAGTACGACGGCGCATCCGCAGACCAATTGGCAGTCAAAGAGGGTGATACAAATATTGGAAGATATGCTGAGAGCTTGTGTTTTAGATTTTAGAGATAAATGGATAGAGTGTGTAGCGTATGTAGAATTATCATATAACAATAGCTACCAAGCTTCGATCGGGATGGCACCGTATGAGGCTTTGAATGGGTGCAAATGTCAGGTACCGTTGTATTGGAGTTGGTCTGAAGATGGCCATATAAGCAAAACCGGCGAGGTATGTGTTCAAGAAATGTTGGATAAAGTGAAATTGATCAGGGAAAGGTTAAAAGCAGCACAGAGTCGGTAGAAGAGCTATGCAGACAACTAGTGAAGGGAATTAGAATTTCAAGTTGGGGACAGTGTGTTTTTGAAGTTGATGCCAAACAGAGGAATTTTGAAGCATCCGAAGGGCGGGAAGTTGAATCCGAGATATTTGGGACTCTTTCTGATTAAGAAAAGGATTGGACCAGTAGCTTACCAATTAGACCTGCCAGATGGGTTGACGAGAATCCATGATGTGTTTCATGTGTCACAATTGAAGAAGTATAATACGGATCCCGATCATGTATTGAATGATGAACCGTTAGTGTTGCAGCTAGACTTGAGCTATGTGGAGAAGCCTGTGCGAATATTGGCCCGCAGTGTCAAGACTCTCCGGAGCAAGCAGATACCAATGGTTAAGATTCAGTGGGAGCACCATGGCACGCAGGATGCCACATGAGAGTCAGAAGAGTGGGTTAAATGGAAGTATCCCGAGTAGCAATAGAGGTATGCTTGAATTTCGGAGCGAAATTCTTCTAAGGAGGGGAGGATGTGAAACCCCAGTCAAAACCAACCTTAGAGTGAGGGGGTTGGGATGCATATCATAATTTATTGCATGTTTAAATATATTTTTAAATGATTTTCTATGCTTTGGATTTGAGTTTTATTGTCTCGAAGGCTTGGTTGTGAGTATTGCTTGAGAAGGGCAAAATAGTAATTTTTGCTTGAGGTGGAAAAAGGGAGACAACTTGAGGATTGAATAAGAAAATATTTTTTTTGAGGGAAAATAAGAACAAGAGTTGTTGTGGTTTAGTGGTTAGAGCCTTAGAATTAATTCTTGAGGTCTTGGGTTCAAATTCCATCATAGGAGCTTTAGCTTGTTAAATTTTCTTTTTGCTTGGGAAGTATCATTTTCGGCCTTAGTGGTGTTTGGAGTAGGGTAGAGATGTTGTCCTATGAGAGGCATGATAGGAGTCTTCAAATCCTACTCATTTGTTCTACACAAAATTCCTAAGAGGAATTCATTTCCTCTTGATCCTTAATTTTCCTATTTCTCAATTCATTAATTTGTTCAAATTGTTCTAGCCAATTTCTTTCCAGAAATTCCAATGAAGTGTTGTGGCTTTGTAGAATCAAAATGACTTAGTGGAAGACATTTTATGGTCTCAAAATGTGGAGGACATGTGAAAGATTCCAAGGGGATAAATCCCTTTAGTGAACTTTCTAAAAATTCATTCTAGCTAGGTTCATCTTCCTTCTTGGAATGAACTGAAATTTTTCAGCTTCTTGTGCCTTCAAGTTGTCGAAACTCTTAGCTAATATTCCCTCCTAAATGCTACAAGAAAAATGGCTTTTTGGATCAACTTGCAACCTGAATTTCTCTGACCATTTTCGGACTGCACAAAGTTGGTGCAAAACCAGAAAAATCCCTGGGCAAATCGATGATGGAAAATGCAGAAACAGGGAGCCATGGACGAGAAAAAAAAACAGAGAAAAATTAAACGCGAGCCATAAAGGCCATTCGGAAGCGTGAAGATCATACCTTTGCGTTCCTTAACCCTCCTAGGTTGCGTAGGAACAGATTGAACGGCTGGAATCGCCTCGCTTTGCACACTTGAAGGAGCTTCTGGTTGAACACCCGTTAGCCTTCGACTTCGTCTTGTTTGCATTAACGCTTAGCTCTCCAGCTCTCGGGATATTCCTCAGCCTAACCTGTAGTCGGTGAACACTGTGGTGAAGAGGAAGGGTCTCAATACTCCTTGGTTTACCTGCTATTGGTTAGCAAAGTCCAAGGAGAAAACAAAGAAGGAGAAAACGTGAGAGAGAGGAGAGAAAGAGACCACGTGAGTGTGTGGCTTGGGAAAGGAAAAATTAGGGGTTTTCCTTTTCAAAGAGTTGTTTAGATTTGGCCTAAACTAGGTCTCTCAATCTCTGATAAACATCTCCCCGGGATTTTAAAACACCCGGATGTTATCCTGAGAAATAGTTTGGCCTAACTTTAAACTCCTCTTAACCGTATCTAGAAAAAACCCTAAGGTCCAAGCTATTGGGCCAGATAAATATTTATTATTTTTCTTGGACCCAAAAAGGCCCAAAATAATAAATATTAATTATTTATTTTCTGGGCTTACATAAGTAACCCAATAAGTAATTAATCAGCCCAAATGAACCATAATAATTAATCTTTAATTATTTATTTCTTGGGTCTATATAAATAACCCAATAAATAATTAAACATTAATTATTTCCCCTAGTTTAATCCCAGGTTAATTTCTTAATTATTCATACTGGACCAAGGCCCTGAATAATTAATTAACCAAATAAACTAGAGAATTAATTTCTCTCAACTCCTATTTTATTTATTTATTTATTTATTTTATTCCAGTCCAATAATAAATTAGACTTCCTGAATAAAATAAAATAAAACAAAATAAAATAAAATCCTCTTCAACTGAGACCAATTCCTCAACCCAAAAATAGTTAGGACTTACGGGCTATCCCGAGGACCAAAAAGACACATCGCCTTGGCTTCTAAAATGACCAAAATACCCCTGCTATATAAATAGCTGTATTTTGCATTTTAAATATTTCCTAATATCACCATAAGAAAATATTAACCCCAAGGACAATGCTGCATTCGCAAAGTCTCCGACCTATAGGTGAAATGACTAAAATACCCCTCTACACATCGCCGTACATTTAGAGAGGAAGAAGTGTACTAACACCCCTCTAAATGACATCTACCATCCTTAGGCTTCTAGTCCGATGATCCACGACTTCCTGGAGTGTTTCTGCTTTCCAAGGGAGCTACCCTAAAGCAAACATCCAAGTCATATTTCCCAGGGCCCTGGATAATTTAGACCATTCGGACAACCACAAGGGGCGATATAGTGCAGAAACTATCTTGTATAAGTCTGTCTTAACTAACTAGTCACACATACCCAACATGCAAGTATATCGGCCCTATGATAGAACCTTAACTACAGCAAATTAAAGTATATGCTTCCAGCTTCGCTAGACCACCAACTCATACTCAAGTCGTAGAGTACTAGTCCACGCTGTAGCGTTAGTAGTCTAGGTTTCTACCATATAGTACTTTGAGAAACCACTACTACAGGCCCTGTTCTACGTATTCGAAATATGCTTATGTCATGAAGTGAGTGGACTACCCACTGGCTAAAGGTAAGCCATTCCCCATTTGGAATTCACAACATAATAACCTAAATATTATGAGGTTCCCAGTCTCATCAATAGGTTAAGAACAAATGTTTATGTGTTAAATAGCCCGTGATCCATACCTTACTGTGAAAGACCACCATTCGCATGGATCACTTATTTAAACACAATGGGTCTGTTCCAAACGAAAATCGTGCATAAACAAAATGTAAATTCACAAACAATTTCTGAAAATAAATTCTTTTATTAAATAATTTGATTTTACATCAGAAACCTTGTCTAAGAGGGCATACAATCCAACAATCTCCCACTTGCACTCTAAGACTAGATAAGTCTATAGGTGCCCACCCCTATGGCATCTAAGTGTCTCTTGAAGACTCTCTCAGCCAAAGGCTTGGTGAATGGGTCTGCTGGATTGTTTTCTGAGGTAATATGCTTCACCACGACTTCTCGTCTCTGGATGAAATCCCGGATCAGGTGGTACTTCCTCTCGATGTGTTTTCCCTTCTTGTGGTTCCGAGGCTCCTTAGATTGCGACACTGCTCCAGTGTTGTCGCAATACATCACAACCGGCCTATCCATATGTGGTACGACTCCAAGTTCTGAAAGAAACTTCCGGAGCCAGACTGCTTCCTTGGACGCCTCCAAAGCTACCACATACTCAGCTTCCATGGTTGAGTCAGCAATACAAGATTGCTTGATACTCCTCCATGAAATTGCTCCTCCAGACAAGGTGAAGACATATTCACTACTGGATTTTCTCTTATCTTTATCCGCCTGGAAGTCTGAGTCTGTGTATTCTATAGGAACCAAATCATCAGCCCTGTAAACCAGCATATAGTCTCTCGTTCCCTTGAGGTACTTGAGAATATGCTTTACAGCTTGCCAATGAACCTCCCCTGGGTTTGAT
This sequence comes from Voacanga thouarsii, assembly GCA_026120185.1. NCBI lineage: Eukaryota > Viridiplantae > Streptophyta > Magnoliopsida > Gentianales > Apocynaceae > Voacanga > Voacanga thouarsii. Next base: position 242,750 of record JANUWF010001236.1, on the reverse strand, counting down.
TGATATCTGCTAACTAAGCCCACGGCAAAGCAGATATCTGGCCTAGTACACAGCATAGCGTACATGAGACTTCCCACAGCCGAAAGCGTAGGGAATCCTACTCATTCTGTCCTTTTCTTCTTGAGACTTAGGACAGTCCTTCGAAGAAAATGACAACCCATGTCTGCAAGGGATTAGAGCTCACTTGCATGAGTCCATGCTGTACTTGGCCAGCATCTTGTCAATGTATGTCGCTTGGGATAATCCTAACATTCTCTGCTTCCTATTTCTAAGAAGCCTAATCCCGAGAATGTAGCTAGCTTCTCCCAAGTCCTTCATACTGAATTGACTAGACAGCCAAACCTTTGTAGATGACATTGTCCCTACATCATTTCCAATGAGTAGAATGTCATCCATATACAGGACAAGAAAAACCACATTGATGCCTTCAAGTTTCCTGTACACGCATGGTTCATCTTCGTTTTGAATAAAACCATAAGATTTTACAGTCTCATCAAAACGAATGTTCCATACTCTTGATGCCTGCTTAAGTCCATAAATGGACTTCTTAAGCTTGCACACCATGTGTTCTTGGCCTTCAGCAATGAAGCCTTCCGGTTGGGACATATAGATGTCTTCGCTAAGATGGCCATTCAAGAATGCCGTCTTGACATCCATTTGCCATATCTCGTAGTCATAGTGACAGGCGATGGCAAGGAGGATGCGAATGGAGTTAAGCATGGCTACCGGGGAAAAGGTTTCCTCATAGTCGATACCCTCTTTCTGAGTATACCTTTTCGCCACAAGCCTAGCTTTGAAGGTTTCCACCTTCCCATCCGCTCCTCTCTTCCTCTTGTATACCCACTTGCACCCAATGGGTTTTATCCCTTCAGGTGAAGCTACAAGATCCCAAACCTGATTGAGGTACATAGACTCAATCTCGGCTTTCATTACTTCATGCCATAGATTTGCATCGGCATCAGCAATAGCCTCCTCGTATCTAGCGGGGTCTTGTTCCTGATGGTCAGAAACCAGCTCAAAAGCTTCTCCAGTCCATCTATCCGGAGCCCTAGACACTCTCCCACTACGACGAGGCTCCATTTGTACAGGCTCTTGAGGCTGTGCCTCTTCTTGTTCCAAAATCGGGTCAGTAGAAGTTGATTCCATAGATAACTTCTCCTGCAGTTCCAACCTCGTTGAACCTTTAGTGGAAGTACTTTGATCATCTTCCAAGTATCTAGCATTGGTACTGACTAGTACCTTCTGCTCTTTAGGATGATAAAAGTAGCCTCATTTTGTCCCTTTTGGATATCCAACAAAATAGCATAATTCTGATCTTGGTTCCAACTTGTCTCATTTGATCAGTACATAAGCTGGACACCCCCAAATCCTGAGATGATTCAGACTCGGCTTACGCCCAGTCCACATCTCATAGGGAGTCCTAGGTTCTGACTTGGAAGGCACCAAGTTCAGAATATATGCCGCTGTTTCCAGGGCATATCCCCAAAAGGATACCGGAAGAGTAGCATGAGACATCATGCTTCGAACCATTTCCATCAACGTCCTGTTCCTTCTCTCAGCTACTCCTTTCTGCTGGGGGGTTCCCGGCGCAAAGAGCTGGGATACTATCTCATGATGTACCATGTAGTCCTTGAATTCACCTAGGAGGTACTCTCCACCACGATCCGATCGTAAGGTTTTGATTAATTTACCTGTCCGACGCTCCACTTCAGCCTTAAACTCTTTGAACTTGTCAAAAGAGTCAGACTTGCATCTCATCAAGTAAATGTAACCATACCTCGTACAATCATCCATGAATGTGATGAAGTACTCAAAACCTCCCCTAGCTGGTGTAGACAATGGACTGCACACATCAGTGTGAACAAGACTCAACACCTCCTTGGCTCTATCCGCCTTTGGTGTAAAAGACCTTTGGTCATTTTTCCCATCAGGCAGGATTCACACTGAGGCCAATTTTCCAATCTCAATGAGCCCAAAGGCCTATCATGGATTAGCCTCTGAATCCTGGTTGAGTTAATATGACCCAACCTCAGGTGCCAAAGGTATGAATCATTGATATTGGTCTTTCTCTTCTTAGTTAAAGGTTCGGATCGAGCGTTATTTGATTGTTTGTTAATAGGGTTTAAAAAGAACAAATTTCCATACATGTGCCCAAGACATAAAATTTCTCCATCTCTACCGATAGAAATACCGTAATGGAAAGATACGTAATATCCTTGATTAATAAGTTTTGCAATCGAAATCAAATTCTGACGAAAACCAGGTACATATAAAATGTCTTTTAAAACCACTATCTTATTACAATAAAAAATAAGATCCAGCTCTCCCACTGCAAGGGCCCAGACTTGTGCTCCATTACCCACTCGAAGCCCATGTTCGCCCTTCTTGAGTCTTCTTATCTTCCTAAACCCCCGCAAGGAGTTACGGATATGATCGATGGCTCCCGAATCAACAATCCAAGTGGAAGTTGATCCTACCATTGATATGGACTCTAGATAGTAAACATTACCCGTGGGGTTTTTCTTGGCCTCGAAGATCTGGACACTCTTTTTCCAGTTGTCCCTTCTTTCCACACTTGAAGCACTTGCCCTTTGGTTTGTCCTTGGGCTGGTTCTTAGGTCGGGCTACCGCATTCCCCTTCTTCCTCTTGAACTTTCTAGGCTTAGGCCCAGCTTCTTGAAGAAGAGGCCTTAGCAATCATGGCCTTAGACTCGCGGCTTCATGACCTTCTCCGCCATCCGGAGCTCCTTCATCGGCTCGACCAAACTCATGTTCAACTTGTTCATGTTATAGTTTAACTTGAACTGAGTGAAAGAGCCCGGTAGAGATTCGAGAACCATGTCCACTTGGCTCTCGGGGTCAATGACAGCCCCTAAGATTTCTGCCTCCTCGAAAGCAGCAATCATCTTGAGCATATGCTCTCGGACTGATGCTCCCTCAGCCATCTTAGTGTTTACAATTGTTCGAAGAGCCTCCTGCCTTGCGGGCCGGCTCTTATCCGCGAACATAGTTGCCAACGATTGACTTATGTCATATGCAGAAGCCATGTGCTCGTATTTTGACTGGAGCACATTAGACATGAAAGCTGACATATAGCAACGTGCCATTTCGTCAACTTTCTTCCATGCCTTTTCAGCCTCTCGCTCTTCAGCGGTGGAACCTTCCCCGATAACAGGGCAGGTTTCGTAAAGGACATACTTATACTCCTCGGCTGTGAGTATTATGTCCAGGTTCCTTTTCCAGTCCACATAGTTTGGACCCGTTAACTTATTCTCCCTGAGAATAACAGCCAATGGACTAAAAGAACCTCCCACCATTTCTGAAAATCGAAAATAAAAGAAAGAAATTAGTTTGTGAAAACAAAATGAAATTTGTGCACTGAAAATAATTTGGCTCTTAGGAAAACTAAAATAGCTTCTTGGGAAGATTAACAGTTTCTTAAGCTAAGTGTATTAACCACCACAAATTAATTTCCCTTCTAGGTAATGGTCTAGAGAATAACTCCATCGTGGGATGGCCGTTTCCTCTCATTTCCTATGGACATACCTCGCACTATAACCTCCAACGTGGGCTGGCCGATCATAGTATGTGCCCCGGGTTATTAATTACATCCTTCCATTAGATCTAGATCCTTGTGGTATCCCCATCCTATAGGGTTCACTCCCAGGGTGACGCGAGAGGATCCACGATCTCTAATGAGGACCGTGATGGAAGCCGTAGGGCCGTTGGAACCCCTCTCCCACTTAGTCTTTTAAAATAAAGGTTTTCTGGAAAATATCCTTTTGAAATTTCCATTAAGTTTTTCTTAACTCAAAAATAAAATATCTAAGTCCAATAAAATCTCTATGTCAAGGCTTATATCCTTTGAGAGATTTCCTCCATGGACTAATTTTATATAAGTTAAAACTTAATGATTTCAAAAATTTTCCACTTAAAACTTTTTAGAGACTTTGGTCTCAAGTTTATTTGACAAAATCATTTTTCTAGTCCAAAACAAAACAAAATGGCTCTCCATTTTAATTTACAAAAATATCTAAATCCAATATATTTTCTATATCAAGGATTAAATCCTTTGAGAAAATATTTAAGGATTAATTTTTGTACCAATTAAAATAACCATTTAGTTTTTAAAGAAAAATATTTTTTCTTGCCAAAACAAAAGGTTCCCAAAGACTTTGGTCTTTGAGAAAAAGCACACATAGGTACATAAAAAAAATAGCATGCTAGAAAACAATAAACGTTTTCATGCTTTTCTATTTTTTAAACCTAAGTGCCCAAATAATAGAATTAAACACATTAATTAATTAATTAATGATCTTGTTTAATCCTAAAATCCCTTACTAATATTTTTCATGCAAATATATTCCAAGAATATAAATATTGCAAAAATATTAACTTCGCCTGGTATGGGACCCAAAACGAAAAAGAAAAAAAATAATAATAAAAATTGCAGAAAAAACTCTGGCGGTCCACTGCACCGCGCCGCACCGGATCCACGCCCGCGTGGCCTGCGGTCCACCGCGCCCCCGGTGCACCAGCCGCACCAGATCAGACGCGCCTCAACCCGCCAAGCCGCGACCCGCCCGCCCGATTGCCCCGCGCCCGCGCCCGGTTCTCCTCTGCTGCCGACCCGTGAACTCGCCCGATTACCCGCGCGCCAATTGAATTTCAATTGCATCATCAAATTGATTCGGCTTCAATTCACACGCAATTGGCTCGGCTTCGCGGCTCCAGCAGCACGGCTCCACTCACAGATCTTGCGGCTCGGCTCGGCGGCTTATGAACAGTGTCATCTTCTTCGTTTTTTCCACTGTCCGTGCGCGAATTTGCAGAAGCTTTCTTTTTCGATTTCTTTCTTATTTCTTTGGCTTTGGACATTTTTACTTACAAAAAACATCCAAAACAAAAACACAACCGCCTATACCCATTAAAATTGGGTTTACACGATTAAAACACCAAAGCCAAAAAAAAAAATATTACAGAGATCCTATGCTTCCATTGTGAAGCTTACAAATCCACCTATCCCATACCAAAACAGCGAAGGATCACAGTCATAATCATCTTCTCCATTTTATTAACTACCATGCTCCCTATATTGATCAAAACCAATGGCTCTGATACCACTTTGATGGAAAATGCAGAAACAGGGAGCCATGGACGAAAAAAAAAAACAGAGAGAAAAATTAAACGCGAGCTATAAAGGCCATGCGGAAGCGTGAAGATCATACCTTTGCGTTCCTTAACCCTCCTAGGTTGCGTAGGAACAGATTGAACTGGCTGGAATCGCCTCGCTTTGCACACTTGAAGGAGCTTCCGGTTGAACACCCGCTAGCCTTCGACTTCGTCTTGTTTGCATTAACGCTTAGCTCTCCAGCTCTCGGGATATTCCTCAGCCTAACCTCTAGTCGGTGAACACTATGGTGAAGAGGAAGGGTCTCAATTCTCCTTGGTTTACCTGCTATTGGTTAGCAAAGTCCAAGGAGAAAACAAAGAAGGAGAAAACGTGTGAGAGAGGAGAGAAAGAGACCATGTGAGTGTGTGGCTTGGGAAAGGAAAAATTAGGGTTTTTCATTTTCAAAGAGTTGTTTAGATTTGGCCTAAACTAGGTCTCTCAATCTCTGATAAACATCTCCCCGGGATTTCAAAACACCCGGATGTTATCCTGAGAAACAGTTTGGCCTAACCTTAAACTCCTCTTAACCGTATCTGGAAAAAACCCTAAGGTCCAAGCTATTGGGCCAAATAAATATTTATTATTTTTCTTGGACCCAAAAAGGCCCAAAATAATAAATATTAATTATTTATTTTCTGGGCTTACATAAGTAACCCAATAAGTAATTAATCAGCCCAAATGAACCATAATAATTAATCTTTAATTATTTATTTCTTGGGCCTATATAAATAACCCAATAAATAATTAAACATTAATTATTTCCCTACTTTAAGCCCAGTGTTAATTTCTTAATTATTCATACTGGACCTAGGCCCTGAATAATTAATTAACCAAATAAACTAGATAATTAATTTCTCTCAACTCCTATTTTATTTATTTATTTATTTATTTTATTCCAATCCAATAATAAATTAGACTTCCTGAATAAAATAAAATAAAATAAAATAAAATAAAATCCTCTTCAACTGAGACCAATTCCTCAACCCAAAAATAGTTAGGACTTACGGGCTATCCCGAGGACCAAAAAGACACATCGCCTTGGCTGCTAAAATGACCAAAATACCCCTGCTATATAAATAGCTGTATTTTGCATTTTAAATATTTCCTAATATCACCATAAGGAAATATTGACCCCAAGGACAATGTTGCATTCTCAAAGTCTCCGGCCTACAGGTGAAATGACTAAAATACCCCTCTACACATCGTCGTACATTTAGAGAGGAAGAAGTGTACTAACACCCCTCTAAATGACATCTACCATCCTTAGGCTTCTAGTCCGATGATCCACGACTTCCTGGAGTGTTTCTGCTTTCCAAGGGAGCTACCCTAAAGCAAACATCCAAATCATGTTTCTCAGGGCCCTGGATAATTTAGACCATTCGGACAACCACAAGGGGCGATATAGTGCAGAAACTATCTTGTATAAGTCCGTCTTAACTAACTAGTCACACATACCCAACATGCAAGTATATCGGCCCTATGATAGAACCTCAACTACAGCAAATCAAAGTATATGCTTCCAGCTTCGCTAGACCACCAACTCATACTCAAGTTGTAGAGTACTAGTCCACGTTGTAGCGTTAGTAGTCTAGGTTTCTACCATATAGTACTTGGAGAAACCACTACTACAGGTCCTGTTCTACGTATTCGAAACATTCTTATGTCATGAAGTGAGTGGACTACCCACTGGCTAAAGGTAAGCCATTCCCCATTTGGAATTCATAACATAATAACCTAAACATGATGAGGTTCTCAGTCTCATCAATAGGTTAAGAACAAATGTTTATGTGTTAAATAACCTGTGATCCATACCTTACTGTGAAAGACCACCATTCGCATGGATCACTTATTTAAACACAATGGGTCTGTTCCAAACGAAAATCGCGCACAAACAAAAAGTAAATTCACAAACAATTTCTGAAAATAAATTCTTTTATTAAATAATTCGATTTTACATCATAAACCTAGTCTAAGAGGGCATACAATCTAACAATCGCAGCTTTGGAGGTTCGAAACCAAGTTCTTTTCTTCCAGCTTTTGTTCAGCACCTTAGCCATGTTTTTCTTCCATGAAGAAGGCTGGAAACCAGCCTTGAAAACCCCTAAAACTCCCTTTCAATCTCCTTGCGAAACGGCTGGAAAAGGGCAGACGATAACTGCCCAGAAAATTCCAACAAGCAGCGAAATTCTGTGCAGGAATTTTCCAGCTTTGTTTTCTAATTCTACCATAGCCGAAACTCCATCCTTCTTCTGCACAAACCACCCTTAAACCTTCAGTATCTGAGCTCCATTATCTCCCTCAAGATTCTGCACGAAATGTAATACCCCGACCAAAACCACCTTTGACTATGGGGAAAAGTCATGAATTGCATAGCATTTTGCATTTTACGTGGTAGCTTAGAATTATTGTATTTGCATGGATGCATGTGAATTTTTCTGTTGCTCTTGCATTTGAATTAATTGTTGTGAAAAAGTTGCGTTGTTAAAGATTTGGATAAGGGAGGTTTGGTCGAAGATTTGGAAGGATGAGTATTAGGGTGGTGAGAATTGATTGTGGAAAAAATTAGTATTGGAGTTGTTTTGGAATAGCGGGGAGGTTGGTGATTTCCTTTGGTGACCCGAGTTCGAATCGTACCTCTTGAAAATCTTAAGCTTTCTTTTGAATTCCTTTTCTAGTATTCTTCATGCCTTGGCCAAAAACCCCTAGTTAGGTGCCACTTTGAAGAATTTCAAGTGGTATAAAACTCTTCTTGATGAATATTAGAGTTAGGGAATATATTAGGGAAAAATCTTATTTTACCTCTTCAAGAATTTTAGCCATAATCCTTTTATTTATATAATTGTTTTAGAGAAATATTTTAACTAAAGTCTTAGATATCTTCTTTGGGATTAAACGCCACTTTTATAGGAATAAGACTCTATATTTAACTCCTAAGTTCAAGGATTTTAGATAAGGATAAAGTTGTTTTATTTTCAGCTTTTGTTCCCTTGAATTTTCGAAAACCTTAAGCTGGAAAAATTCTAGAAATTTTTCCTGATTTTGTCCGCCACCTCGGAGCACCTTTAGCTCAATCCAAAGTCTTCTAGGACTAGAGGAAATCTTCTCCAAATCCATGATAAAACCAGATTTTATTTCAATCCAAATTCAACTAGGATTTCATCCTTATCCTAGCAGAATTTCGGCAGCTTTGTATCAACACAAGCTGTCCGAAATTCCAGCCATCTTTAGCCAGAATCCAACTCTTCAAACCCTAGCTCAAAACACCTAAATACTCCTCATCAATTTAGGTTACCTTAGCTTCACAAAACCAGAATTTTATTCACACAAAATCACAGAATTTTTGCCCAGCTTATGCACAGAATTTTCGTCCAGCTTTGCACTCCAAAACACACGAAATTTTGCACTCCAAAACCTACCAAAACTCTTTGTTGAATAAGACAAATTCCAGCACCTAAAAACCACACTTTTCTCCTCTGGAATTTCGTCAAAAACAGCAGCCAAAACAACCCAAAAATCGTCACTCTTGCACAGAATTTTCGCACAGCTTGCACAGGATTTTTCGGTCATCAACATCCACACAAACTCTTCCTTGTTTGGCCCTAAATTCTGAACACACTCAACCCTTCTCTTGAGCATTATTTCGGTCAGCCTAGGGGAGCAAATTGCAGTTATTCTCTCCCCTTAAACTCACCTAAAATCGGCAGCAAGGAGACACATCACAAGCTGAAATTTCGCCCTTGCTGTCCAAGAAACCTAAAGCCATTAGGAGTCTTTCTAAACATCACCATCTAACCCTAAACCAATCTTCCCCAACTCTAAATCATAGCAACTGTCTACCCTCTCCATTCTACACGAAAATTTCAGCAACTTCTCTCTGCAAATTTTCGAAAACTCAAGAGCTATTCTAAGCCAAAAATCGAACACACCTTAAGGTAAGCAAAAACCATCTCAACTTCTTTATTCCTTTCTTCCATCTATTCTTCTCCTTTTCCTCCCCTAAATCATGCCCCATAGAGGCTGATTGCATCTTCTTCTTTAATTTTTGGTCAAGAGGAGCAAAGGAGGTAGCTTCTCTCTTCTTCTCAAGCGAACTCGGGACGATCACCATAGGAGCATCGAGACCTCATTACCCGGTTGTTGCAAGGTAAGGGAATACCCACCCTTGATGCCGAACGTAAATTTTAATGGTGTTTATTAGCGAGATGAACATGTGGTCGTGGTATAAGATCTTTGGGGATTGAATAGTTTACTTGGAATTAAATAGGGGATTGCGAACTGTTGTGAGAATAAATGAGATTAGAGCATGTTTGAATTAATTGAGACCCTGATCACGATATTATATGGTTTAGATTAGGAAGATAATTAAGGGAAGCAAACGGTGAATTTTTCACGTTTATCTGAGGCACATCAAGTAAGTTCTTACATAAACTCTTTTATTAAATGTTGTGATGGTAAGTCCTTTTATAAATTGTTTTGTTAAATGTTGTGATGGCAAGTCTATGCTGTGAAGCTTTGTAAAGCTATTGTTAAACTATGTTTGCTTGGGTTGTAAACGTGGATATTTATTCTTTAAACGGTTTTGTCAAACTAACGATTTTATCAAGAAAACTATTCTTTCTTCTAAATTTTTAGAAAACTCTTTTAAAGAAAACCACCTTGTACAAAGCCAATGTTTGGGAATATTTTGAATCAGGAATTGACGGATATGTTCATTGAGTACTCAATAAGGGTAGGCTAGCAATACTAGTCCTGGAGGGCTAGCGTGAGTCTTCTGGCAAGAGGCCACCTCCAGAAGATGAACTCTGCTTGAAAAGGCGACATTGTTGGTTGGTCAGGCCAGTCCGAGCTAGCATTTGTATCTTGTATGGTTTTATTTATATTCCCGGCATGGACACCCGGATGGTTTTGTTGGGTGCAGAGATGGAGGAGTATCTCACCCGGTGGGTTGTACACTCACCTTGATCAGAACACCCAACGTGTGGTAATCTGGTCCGGACAAGGTGCACAAAGTGTGGTTCCTTGGCCATTTTGTTCTCATGGAGCCCAATGTGTGGTGACATGACCGTTTATTCAAGTGAAGGATTTATTTTGTACAAAGTGTGACAATGAGAAAAACCCACTCCTTGCGAAAAGAGATTGTTTATGACTTGCCAAATTATTTCTACAAATGTTTTGCACTTTGCATACACGTACTATTCAAAACACCGTGTGCACACACAGGACTTACTGAGATTTATTCTCACACTGTTTTACATCATGTTTTCAGGAGATAGATTGTGTTGAGGCAGCGAGGCTTAATATTAGAGGCTTTGGCTATTTTTCCTATGCTGTTCTAGGAGACTTTTTCCGTTTATACTTCTGAACAATATTTGTTTTATTTCGTTTTGCTCCAAGTTGAGCCTGATGTAATAAGAGTAATTCTTTATTTATCTAAGTTGATTACTTTGGAGATTGCCTTTATATTTTATACCTCGTTCTAAAGACCCCTTATCCTACGGAACGGGGCGATATCCCCGCCCTTTTAGGGTACGTAGTCGTGGGGTGTTACACGAAAATCCAGTCATGGCTGCCTAAAAGATTTCCAAAAAAATTCTGCAATCATGCCTTGATTAGGATACCAAAATTCCAGCCACCATGATTTAACAACTTCCCATAAAATATACCCCAAACAACCAGACCTTCCCTTCACCATTACACTCAGTATTTTTGGCCACCTTAAGCCTCCCTCAACCAGCATTCATCTAGCCAAAACACTGCCAAGCAATTCAGCCATGGCAGACTTCCAAAAGCTCTCCCATAATCAAAGGTATTCTTGAATATTTAGTTTCCAAATTTGCTTCCTAAAAATATTCTTCAAGGATTCCAACAACTAGCCTTTCCTTTTCCCTTCCAAACCAGAGAATTATATCCCTAAACCCTATAGAAATTTGGCCAGTCCTAATCCCTACAGAATTTCGGCAGCCTGCATCCAAAAACTTTCTATTCCCTTCAACCTTCAACAACACACAACACACCAAGAACACCTACTTCTTCCTTTCACCTAATACCTATCCAAATCAATTCAAACTACTTCTAAAAACTTCAGAATTCATCTACTCACTGCCGTGAGTCCATCAACACCATTCTTAACAACAAACTCCAAAATCCAACTTGCTAGTTTGGATAAAAAAACCAGAAATTTTGTGAAGGCTCAAGAACACCATCAAGGTAGGTTTGTTCTAACAACTCCATCTTCTCTAATCGTGATCTCTAAAGAATATATATATGAATAAACCCACTAATGGTCTCTCGCTCTCTCGCTCTCTCTTGGCCGAATCTCTCTCCTCATTGGCCGGATGGTTTCTTCTCCAATGGTCATGCTTCCTTCACCTTCTTTGGCCAGATTTAGACATCTAGGAGTTGAGACTTATTGAAAACTCCTTCAAGAGGATTCATAAAGCAAGTAAGCTTTCTTTTAACCCTTCTTTTAATGCAAGATTAATGTCACAAGGTTGATGTTGATAGAAGGTGGATTGTGGATAGGATTTGAGTATGTATTGTTGAGATTGAAACATGAATATGTGTACGAATATGAATGAGATGGGATGTATGCATGGCTGGATTATCTTAGTTGATTGTATGATGATTTGAGGTTTAATGCATGCCGCCATGATTAAGTATGCTAGAGATTATGTCACCTTTGTTAAATAGGATTTATATTAATGCTGGATTATTGAAGCCATGATCATATTTATGCTAGTAGGGGTTAGATCATGTCTTGATAAAATGAGATTTATGCTTGTATGCATGATTTGGATGATTTGATGAATTGAATGATTGTATATGTTCATGATTGTGAATAGCTATGGAAATATGATCATGATCTAGTTATCCCTAAGCTAAATTTTATTTCATGAATAAAATATTTAATACTATGATTTTGCTAGTAATTTCGAAAAAACCCTAGGAATGGTGGATTTGGATTATTATATATATAAAGGATATTTTAGTCAAATAAATAATAGTTTTGATAGAAAAATAAAATATATCGATATTATATAAAAAAAATAATGAAATCAACTAAAGCCTTTTTTTTTTTTTGAAATAATCATAATTAGTAAAATACTTATTATTAAAATTTAATTATTACATTTTAATCAAAACCTATTAAAACTTTTTTATTATTTTCCAAGCAAGGCTCATTAAAATTCATTTTCAACAAACTTTAGTTATCAATTATTTTCTAACAGCTAAATTATTAATAAATCATTATTTTTCCAAAAAACCACCTAAGACTCATCATCAAATAAACTCTAAATTTTCTTAGCAATATTTAAACCTTTAACTTATTAGTACTTATTTCCCGAAACATTAATTATTTTAAATATCAAATTATCCTTATCTTATAAACCTATTTACTTATTGTTTGGCCTTAAAGCTTGGGACACTAGGATCATGATAGTAGTAAGTTGAGTTGTTTAAATTGAGAAAGTGAATTTTGGCTTGAGTTTGATTGTGGTTTGTATTTGCCCATGCGGGGTTAGGTCAGCAGTTGGAGACCTTTTTATTGTGAGCAAGAAATAGGTAAGCTCTTGCATAAAACCTGATTGATGAAAAGTGTTTAATTATGGCTAACCAAATGTAGAGTGCATGGACACTCATCTTTTTAAAGGCAATTGAGGATTGTCTCCTGTCTTATTTCCGTCAAACAAATTATTTGAAAACAATAAGCAGATTTATTCAAACTCAAAACTCTTTCTAAATCTGATTTTGACAACGACTTTGGTAACCCTTAATTACCATGTTCACGTGGAACTATGTTTTGTTCTTTTTTTTTTTCCCAAATGGTATATGTTATGTTGAGTACTCAATAAGGGTGGACTACTAGGCTAGTCTTTGAGGGGTTAGGGTAAATCTCTCAATAGGTGGCCACCTCTGAGGGGTGAGTCCTTCCCGGATAAGACGACAGTCCAGTAAGTCGTGTCAGTCCGAGCTAGTAGTGTTCTTTTTCTGTCAAGTGACTGTGTTTTGTCAGAATGGATACCCGGTTGTTGTTTGGGTATAGAAAAGGAGGAGTATCTTACCCAGTAGGACGATCACCTACTTTTGTTAGTCTGCACAAAGTGTGGCATTCTGACCGGCAGTATGCACAAAGTGTGGCATGCTGGCCATCTGGTTATGGGGCCCAACGTGTGGTAACCCGTAATCCTTTCTTTCGAGTGGTTGATTTTATAAATTATGTATGGCTGGAAATGCCAAAACACCACTCTTGTTTTTGACTGATGTTTATTGCTTGCCAGTGATCTCTTATAAAGAATTTTATACTTTGCATTCACGAACTGTTTTCACTGAACACCCAAAACACACACGGACTTATTGAGATTTCTGTCTCACCACCATTTTACCATGATTTTAGGTCGATCCTGCTGTGGGGATGAGTAGCTAGATTATACATGCTTTTGAAGATTTTCCGATGATTTATATTTGTGTAATGTTTTGGGGAGTTGAGAGTGGATAAATTTTATTACGGATTTGTTTTTGGTATTTTGGGATTTATTCTTGGATTGATATTTATTTTGGGATGTAATAAATTTTAAGTTCAAGTATCATTTATATTCCGCTATTTCATTTGTGTGACCTAGTTATTAAGACCCCTTGTCCTTCGGACGGGGCAACATCCTCAGCCCTGGCGGGCCTAGGTATCGGGGTGTTACAAAGATAGTAATCAAGACTTGAGAATTTTGATTAATCTTGTTTATGCATTAGTGTTTGAATGTTATTTGACTAATCTAGTTGAAATATAGAAGATATGATGAATACGGAAAGAGTTTATTAGCTAACTCTTGTATTTTGAGTTTAAATTTGCTAGCTTTAAGTTATGAAGGAAAAAAAATGTGACTTAAAAAAAGATCTTTGAGGGGAAAGATTGAGGAGAATGCTGAAAAATTTTGACTTGAGTTGAAAAAAGAAAAAAAAGTAAGTAGAAACAACATTATTGTTGATGTGAATTGAGACAAAATGCTCTTATTGATGATAGTTGATGACCTTTAGCTAAAAAAGGGGTCAATATAGGGAGAAGTACCAAGTGAATTCGGTGCACTCTCTTAAGGCTATCCCGAAGGCAACAAGGCAAAAAAAAACTTAAAAAAAGGAAAAAGAAAGAAAGAAAAAATTGGTGAGAAAAAATTACGAATAATGAGTGTAATGTGGGCTAATACATTGTGTGACGAGAAATCCATGCATTTGAGGCTATCAATTCCCTAAGTCATTTAAAACTTTTGAAAGAAAAAAAATTGGAGTGCTTTTCTCACATCATAACTTAAGTGTGCAATTTTTGGATTGATAATGCTTTTGTTGGTAGATGGCTTGACTTATGTGATTTATATTATCTATATTTTTACTTGAAGAGTGAAATAATTTTGTTAGTCTAAGGCATGCACTTGATTAATTTGACTTCAAGAGTTTTGTGATATCTTATCAAATGTTTCAAAGTTTAAAATTCTTTTCAAAGGCTATGAATGACAAGGGTTGGATCTAAAGTTTGAAAGGAAGACATGATCTTTGCTATGGTAAAGAAACTTTTGAATGAGAAAGAACTTGTGCTTTCTTGATAATTTTTCTTAGACTAAAGTGTTTTGCGTGAGAACAAGCAACTGTTCAAGTGTGGGGATTTGTGATAGGGGTTAAAATCACTATTCCTTTCCAATTTATTTGAGGTTATTTTAAGATATATTTGTTGTAATAACCAGGCATATTCCTTCTTATTTGACATTTTACTTGTAAAAGGTATTTTTGGCAAATATGCGTAGATTTAAGTTAAAATCAAGCAAAATGTACACAAAACTAGAATGTACCTGGCACCAGGCCCCGCCAATGGATCAGGCGCCGGGTATATTCTACTCTAGCAAGAGAAATTGAGTAAGCTTCAGGGGATTTCTAGAACAGACCAAGCGCCAGGTCTAGTAAGCGCACCTAACACCGGGTTCGTTCTGTCTACCAAGGAGAAGCAACCAAAAAAAGAGCAAAAATAGGGAAAAAACAGAGTGCACCCGGCACCAGGTGGGTCTAAGGTACCCGGTGCCAGGTATGCTCTGGAGGCAGAAATTCTATATGCAGAACTAGGATTTATCCAATGATTTTGGTATTTCTCTACTCCTACTCGGCCAAGACTTTCTTAGCCATGAAATTGGCATGTAAGAGGCCTATAAAACCACAAGAGAACATAAGGGTTTGAGATATACAACATAGAAAGGTGAATTAAAGGGCGGGAATTCTGATTCTGTCATTGAAGGAGGCGTTCAGCCATGTCAAGGAGGATTGTTCAAGGGAGACTTCAAGGAAGAAGAAAGATGCTTGTCTATGAGTGCTTTCTTTTCTTTATTCTTCTTTTTCTTTAGCAATGATACATTCAATGCTTTTATTGCTGTTTAACATTATTTTGGTATTCATTATTTTGCGTTAATTTAGTAATTTGATCAATTCCTTGTTATTTTTAGTATTTGTTTACTTGATTCCATTGGGTATTGACGTGAGTTTTTCTAATTGACTTTGACACAACGATATTAGGAATTTCGTTGCATTGATGTCATATTTGTTAAATGTTGATGCATGTGAACGATGAAGTTAGGAGTTTAGAACTAAGCGATCAAATGTTAAATTAATTTCTCCTTGACATAGGGTTATATCTAATTTTATGTTTCTAAGGAATTAGGATTAACGCTTGTTTTGGTTTAGCTGGCTTGATTGACAAATCTACTAATTGAATCAAGATATGAATGATGAGCTTAATGCGTGTTTTGGTTATATTAGCTTGATTGACAAAGCTGTTAATGTGAATCAAAATATAGGATTATGTAGATTAACAAACAAAGTGCAATTTACCTAAGTAAATTCATGAATTGACAAATGATTGAATTTTACTGTGCGTTCCTTTATGATGCCAATATGATAATTAGTTCAGAGAATTGCTAATTGGTTCATTGCCATGTTTTGTAGGATACTTCTCTAAATTGCATAAACTTACATCCTTGAGTTGTATATATTTCTCTGTTTTTCTTTTTATTCTTTTCTCACTTTACTGGGTCGGTTGAATAATGAACGAAAAATGAGTAGTGTGTACTTGTTCCTTTGAGGATCAATACTTGTTAATTTCCTATACTATGCTTGCAATGAGTATACTTGCTCACATGTATATTTTGGGATTAACGTTTTAATTAAAAATTGATTAAGGGATGTATTTAAAATTGATGATTTTATATATCCAAAATTTACGCATCAGTCTTTGAGTGTTATGATTTGAAATTTATGGATTATGATTGTGATAGCTTATGAGGATTATAAATTCACATGGCTTAAGATAAATTATTTATGTTTATAGCTGTGGTTTGAAAATTCGGACCGTGAAGAATTGGGTGAATTGATAGAGACTATGTTGTGTTGTTGTTATGGACTACGGAGATTGAAGTGTGTGTATGAGTTCATTGTGCATTCTAATTGATTTTGAATAAGCTAGATGATTTGTTTATGGCTATGGATATGATATGCACTTTATTTAAATTCTTGGATGATAATGATATTTATGCTTATGAAAACTTCTCTTTGTTTGCACAGAAAATTCTTTATGTTGAAATACCTTGAGAAAACTATGTTGGATTAAAAAATCTCTGATCTATTTTTGTGAAAATTCTTGTTTACCCTGCACATACACAGAGGTAGTTTTGAACTTACATTTTTTTAATCCAAAAGACCGGTCCAAAAATGAGTTTTCAAAAGATTAGCTTCTACCTCATTTTTCCCATTTTGGATATTATTTTGGAAGTCTACAACAACAACAACAAACTAAGCTTTAATACCAAATAACTTGGGGTCGGCTACATGAACCAACGTCTGGCAACGTGCGGTTATCCACATGAATCCTATCTCGCCACTTCCTTCTATCGAACATCATACTATCATCCAAATCAAACAAAGACATATCTCTCCTAATAACCTCTCTCCATGTTGTTTTAGGCCTACCTCTACCTCTATCTAACCTATCCTACCTCATTCTCTCCATCATCCAAACAGAGCATCCGACGGTCTTCTATGAACATGTCCAAACCAACCCAGACGACTTTTTCTCATCTTTTCCTCAAAGAATACCGTACCTACCTTTTCCCTAATGGTCTTATTTCTAACTCTATCCTTTCTAGTATATCCACACATCCACCGTAATATACACATCTCAACTACTTTTATTTTTTGAATATGACACCTTTTAGTTGCCTAACATTCCGTACCATATAACAAAGTAGGTCTTACGACTGTCCTATAAAACTTTCCCTTTAGATTCAATGGTACATTATGATTACAGAGAATACCAGTCACACTCCTCCATTTCAACCAACCCGCCTTAACTCGGTGTGCAACGTCACTGTCGAGCTCTCCGTCTTTCTGAATAATAGATACTAGTTATTGGAAACAATCAGCTAACGGTATATCTCTAACTTCTAAAGTTACACTCTAGGCTATGTTTCTGCTACCACTAAACTTGCATTCTATATACTCTATTTTACTCTTACTAATTCTGAAGCCCTTGGATTCCAATGTCTACTGCCATAACTCCAATTTAGCATTTACACCGACTCTAGTCTCATCAATCAACACAATATCATCCACAAACAACATACACCGTGGCACCGCCTCTTGTATATTGCAGGTCAACTTATCCGTAACGGCTGCAAAGAGGAAAGGGCTAAGCGCTAATTCTCAAACACACTTTATGGCTCTATATCTTGCAATTCATATATGCACATATTAATGGGGAGCATTACATCTTATGATTTATCTTCTATACCTCATTGTGTACATATCTATACATTTTTTTTGTGACTACTATTTAGGGCTATTTCCTTGTAAAATTATCTTTTGATGGATGGAAGGAGGATATGGAGGTAGGTTAGTCCATATCCTTATTGAGCCTTGTTTATAAGTATATGCTTTAATTTTGTATCCTATTATCATAAGCACTTTTTGAGTCCTATAATGATAGATTGCATCTAATATATATATATATATATATATATATATATATATATATTCGGATTTCTCTCAGTCAACTATGTCCGTACTATACATATCATTGTTTTTAAATCATAATCCCATCAAGTTTGTCATTACTCAAAAAGGGAATGACTGTTAGCTTTAAGGGAATTCTTCTGTGTTTTGACTTATGACAAAAATTGATGAGGACTAACTTGTGTGATATATATGTAATGGGACATGTTCAACCTCAGTTCTGTTAGTGTTGTGCCCTAGAGGCAATCACTTGTACATTATATATGAGACATTTTATTTTAATAAAGGGCATTATTCATCTTACAGTTTCTTTTGTTTAATTTAAGTAATATAAATGTTCGATAAAGTCCCTAGTACAACACTGTGTTAAGGAAATTATGATAGAGATCATAATATGAGATTGCTACTACACTAGATGGTGTTAGTACTTAAATAGTCCCTAGGCATAGTATTAATGAGATAGGACATCATTAATACGTTAAGACTAGCATGTGTTAGACTTCCTGATTTGATCAGGCGGTGGTTCTCATAACCGTGAGTATTGAGATACTCAAAGTTTAACACATAGATGCTTGTTAATGGAACAAGTTCATTGGATGACCTAGCTTTGAGATAATCATAATGATAACTATTTAGTGCCGGTGATATAATCTCAATATAGCAAACGTTCAAGTATCCTTAAACTTGAGATCTCTAAGGTACTTTATTTGCTGAGTTTTGGACTTTGATTCCAATCTCCGGAGCTCGATCGAGGGCCGCCTATAGGATGGATATTGGGAACATTGTGAGGCAAATGAAAGTAGTTGAGAGGGTCAATAAATGATTCACCACTCCTAATAGTAGGGGCGAATATCTCACAGCTACTTGTAGGAATTACTACTCGAAAGTCCAAAGCCAAGGCAATTGTGTATTGGAAACAGTTCCAATTGATACACATCTAGAGTAGTGGGTTCCTGGTACAAGTACTATTGTATTCGGGCCAGAATTAATTCTGGAGGGAGTTGGCACTAATTTTGTACTCCGAACCGGATGAGATATTGTATGGTAAAATGAGTTAATTACACTGAAGTTTGTTATTGAAGGGTTCATGTCAAGCCACTTGACTTCCTGAACTCTTTGGTGGTCATGATGTGTTGCTAGATACCGCTCATGATCTAGGAATATGGGTTTATTAATTGATGAATTAATAAACCAATCCTGATTAGAATTAATAGGATTAATTCTAATTAATTATGGATTATTAATCTCAAAGACGTTTGGATTAATTCATGTTCTCTACCAATTGATTGGGAAACCTAATAGGTCACACACAATAGATGATTATATACTCAAGATGTTATTTGATAACATTGTGGGGTTAATTAAGAGAAAGAGAAGTTGTTGTGGACAAATTATAATTAGTTATAATTTGTGGTCTAAGTTGTAATTGTGAGAACTTGATGTTTCCAATTATAACTAAGGAATTCTAATAGGATTAGAATTCTCAGTTTTAGCAGGGTTTTAGGTATATATGTATGATATAACTGAAAACCCTAGCTGATGTTGAGTCACACGAAATCCAGCCAAAAATAGCTGAACAACACATGATTCTCTTTCATTTGTTCTCTTTTTCTCGTTTTTCTTCTTGAAAGAAAAACCCTAGCCACCATTATTTTTTTCTAGCACAGAAATTTTGGTTCTTGAGTATACCTCTGTGTGGATTACTGTTAGAGATAATCACACACTGTAATTATAGCGGTTTGACGTTCAACTCATGTGGAGGTTGATCACAAGGATTGCTGGATCGCGCCTCAACTTGAAGAAGAAATTTTTGTTCTTCGGACGATCACGCAAAGGTAAAAGCTGTTACCTTTACCCTCAGTATGTCTTGTTTTCCACACATAGATGGGTCCTGGGATGGTATCTCATTTTTATTTTCCGCTGCGCTGTATAGGATACAAGCCTGAGATACCCAACAGTGGTATCAGAGCCATGCTATGTGTGGTCTACGGACATTGTTCTACCATGAAAAACTATTTTCATGTTTATCTTTGTTTGCTGTGAAAATCGTTTTCACTCGAGTCGAAATCGTTTCGATCTTTATGGGTTGGGTCCATAGCACAATATGATTGTGTTATAGTCATAGAGTATTTTGAAAGGATGCTTTCTTTGGTGCTGAAAAATTTCTGCAGAAAAACGTTTTATTGCAACATGGATGTTGCCTCCGTTTCGTCTTAATTTTCTGTTTTGATTTTGTTTAAACTAAAAAATTGGTTGTAATTTATAGCTTCAAAATAGAAAATACAGCTGAGAATTTTTCTCACTAAAAATTTGCAGAAGAAGAAAGCACTAGAAATTGTTTTTGAAATTTTTTGAAAATCACCGCCATTGTTGCAGAACACAGGTGGTGTTGGCTCTGGCCTCCAAGCCGGAGCCGGTTCCATTCTTTTCGTGATGTCCAAAAATTGTTTTTGGAAGGAAAAATTTTTTGGAAACCAGAACAGAGCCGGCGCCGGCTTCCGAACTGGCGTCGGTTCTGCTCTGTTTGCGACTTCCAGCTATGTAAAAAAAAAAAAAAATTCCGGAACAGAATTTTGAAAGGGAAAAACCTCATTTGATAAGAGAACAGACCCGAAAGCATTTTCTCAAAATTAGTTTTGAGACAATCAATTTTGTTCTTCAAAATAATGATTTTGAAAATCTAAAATGATGTATTCTCTAAAATGGTGGTTTTCGAATTTTTTTTATTTTTCCAAAATAGTAATTTTGGAATAATAAAAGTATATGTTTATTTTGTTTAAGTATAGTCAATGGCATGTTGGATGGTTATGGACTTAAACCAATTATATCTATTCATGCATTTTAAAGTTTTGATTTTTATGAAATAGGGCTTGCGTGTCCTGCCTTCTCTAGAATTCTTGTGTAATTCTCTTCTCATCTAACTCCTGTCGAATGTAACTTGAGGTTTTCTCTCTTTAGGAAATTATGTAATTACTTTACATAGGTTAGATAAGAGTAGAATTATTTTATTCTGGAGATGGCAACCAAAACAAGGCGAGGAGGTAAGACCTTCTACTTAAATCATGCATGAACACATAGGGTTAACTATATTAATTTCTTTTATGGCTCAAAGAAATTAATTTAGGGTAAAGTCCATAACCATACCACGTAATCGCTTTATTACCATGATTATCAATTATGTTATTATTGATTATTATGCATGTCATTCAACGAAATCACTAAAAGGAACAAATCTCTCAATTAATATTAAATCTAATTCCTTCCGTTAATATAGTAAGAACGAGAGTCCTTTTTCAAGACCAAGTTGTTGGGCATGTTCAAGCTATGGAATTAAATTCCTTTGGAATTAAATTCCTGATTAATTGGTCGGGTTTAACTAAATTCTTTATCCCGGTTGGGCAAACTCAAGCATAAAGAAATTTAGAGGAAAAGTTAGGGTAGCCCAAAAGGCTTTAAGATTAAAAGCTATTAATCACCCAGTGATCCGGTAGTTACATACGATGTAATTGGTGTTGGATACCTAGCAATGAACTAAAGGCTGGCTTGTTGGGCAAACCCAAGGTTATTCTTGAGGAATTTGGATATTAGTCCACTAGGAAAGCTTCCAACGGGCTTTCCAGAATCAGTAGTGGGGGCTATTGGTTTGAGTAAAATAGTGGACTGAAAATGCATTTAATTAAAGTCATAATTATCTGCATATCATGTGCATATACAAGTAGCTAATGCTCTCTATCTTTACATATAGGTCACTTGCATCATGTCAACGAACTTGAACTTATGTAGCATTTTGGAAACCAACAAGTTAACCGAATCAAACTATCTCGACTCGTATAGAAATTTGAGAATCGTTCTCAAATCAGAAAAGTTGCTCTACGTGCTAGATGCTCCTATTCCACCACCACCAGTCCAAGATGCTCATGTTGATGAGTATGGTGTCCACAAGAGGCACAAGGAGGATAGTGATACAACATCATGTATTATGCTGGTATCCATGACTCTTGAGTTGCAAAAACAGCACGAGCATATGGATGCTCAATCGATCATTTTATATCTCCGAGAGCTATTTGATGCCCAAGCCAGAACTGAGAGATATGAGATCTCGAAGCAACTATTTCATTGTAAAATGGTAGAGGGTTCTTCTGTGGCCACTCGTGGGCTAAAGATGCTAGGCTTGATAGAGAAGCGTGGATCTCTCGGGTTTACAATGGACCATGACTTAAGTGTTGACTTAATTCTTCAGTCTTTGCCTAATAGTTTCTCATAATTTGTGATTAACTATCAGATAAATAAGATTAAGTCTACTACCCCTGAGTTGATCAATCTTCTCAAAACTGCGGAGTCCTCTATGAAGAAGGATTCCAATACAGTTTTAATGGTAGAATCTTTCTCTTCTAAGAATAAAGTTCAAAAGAAGAAGAAGAAGGCTCCCATGAAGCCCAAAGGTGGTGTGAACAAGAAGGACGCAACTACCAAGGGCCCATGCCATCATTGTGGGAAGATGTGAAACCCCATCTAAAGCCAACCCTAGGGTAAGGGGGTCGGGATGCATATCATATTATTTGCATGAATATATACATTTTTGAATGATTTTATGTGCTTTAGAATTGTGGTTTATAGGGTAAAAGGCTTAGATATGCTTATTGAGTAGGAAGGGTAAAATGGTAATTTTGCTTGAGGTCAAAATACGAAGTAAGCATGAGGATTAAATAAGAGGAATATATGGGTGAGAAAATAAGAACAAGAGTTGTTGTGGTTTAGTGGTTAGAGCTTTGGAATTAATCTCTAAGGTCATGAGTTCAAATCTCATCATCTAAGTTTTTATCATGATTATCTTAATTAAGTTTGAATTTTTGTTTTCTTGCATTCCATAAAAATAGGAATGCTGTCTTAGGGGAGACATGAAGAGAATGTCCTAATCTGATCATTGTGTCCTAAAAAGAATTCTAGAGGAATTCTTGTCCATTTTATTACCGCTAGCTTTGTCCTAACATCTTCATAATTTAAATAAACCAAAATCCATTAAATCTATTCTTTTAAATTCCAAAAATTCTGTGATAATTCTTCAACCTTGAATTTTGAAAATCAGTCTTGAAGGATAGAGGATTGGCTGAAAATAGGAGAGAAATTAGGATGAGTTTCCAAAGAAAATAAATCACCATGATTATACCTTCAATCCTACCTTCATGTTGTTCATATTTTTAGTGCAGAAAATCTAGAAATTTTCCAGAATTTTTGCAGACCAGCTTTTCGAAAAATTCAGCCAGTAAACCTACTCATTTGCTACCAGAAAAAATAGCCATTTCATGTGGCTTGAAGACTGAAAATTCTGTGCAAAATTCGGACTGCACAAACTGCACAAACCAGAAAAAAATTTTGGGCAATTTCGCAACTCTCAACAAGAAAAATGAAGTTGTTTTATTTCACCTTCAAGCCAGCAAAACTTCTCTATTTTTCCCCAAAAAGAAGGCTGAAAAACCAGCCTTAAAGGACCCTTGAACACCTCTCAAAACGTCCACAACCTGGGCAGAAGGATTGCAGAAAACTGCACTGGAAAATTTGAAGCACACCTTCGAAACATGAGCACTATGAAACCAGAAATTTCCAGCCTTGTTCTCTTAGCCATAGACCGAAGAAACTACCCTCAAACCTCTGCAAATTGAACCTTGTTTAGCCATGGACTGAACCCCATTAACCTCCACACTTGCCTTGAACACTTGGACTCCATAACTACACCTCAAACATCTCCTAAGATCACTCCATTCAAACTACATTTGAACTTCAAAATTTCTAGAATTTTTCTCCATGAAAACACCCCTTGTATTAAGCTATACAACCAGAATTCCTCTACCATTTAAGCTCTGAATTTCAGCTAGCCTTAAGCCTTATCAGACCTCATTCATTTCAACAAAGCAAAAAAACCAGCCGGCACCATTGAAGAGCAAAGAAACCTCCCTTAATCAAACACCATTAGGTAATCTCCTACCTCAAACAACTCCACAATTTTCTCCATTTGAAATTCAAATAAAATCTGATCATTCTCTCTCTTTCTAGCTAAGACCGAAACTCCCATCTATCCTAGACCATTCGACCAACATCATTTCAAAAATTTCAAAAACAAGAACGCAGGCACGATCCAGATTATCCAAAACCGTTCACTGCAGCTCAACTGAAGTCCAAGAAAGAACTCCCTCTAATGATAATCCACACAAGATTGAATGCTCACAATCTCACAATTCTATGCTAGTAGAATTCGGCAGGCTAGGGTTTTGATCAAGAAGAGAGACGGCTAGGGTTTTATCAAGAGAGAGGCAGAGAAATGGTTTCTCTGTTATTGCGTGAATGGTCCGTCTCTTACCCTAAGGAAACTGTTTCCTTATATTTATAGATTTATAATTACCATAAATTGCAACTTAGTCCTTCAACGTCCAATTGTCAACAAATTGGTCCTTAAAGTTTACTTAATTACAATTAGGTCCCATGAATTATAACAAACTTATAATTCACCTATAAATATATTCCTTTCTCTTAATTAACCCCAAAATATTATCAAATAATGTATTTGAGCATTCAAACCTTTACTGTGTGTGACCCATTAGGTTTCCTGGTCTTATTGGTAGCATAATATGAATTAATTCTAACAATATTAGAATTAATAATCCTTAATAAAATAAAGGATTAAATTTATTAATTCTCTAATTAATAAATTCATATTTAGCATATCAAGAGCGACATCTAGCAATGACTCTTGACCACCCAAAAGTCCAGAAAGTCAAGTGGCTTGACATGAACCTTTCAATAGCAAATTATCAGTGCAATAAACTCCTTTCAACAGACAATATCTCATTCGGTCTAGAGCATGGAATTAGTGCCAACTCCCTCCAGAATATTATTAATTCTGGCCCGAATATTTTAGTACTTGTTCAAGAAATCCATTACTCGATATGTGTATCAATTGGAACCATTTCCATCACATAGTCGCCTTGGCCAATGACTTCATGAGTAATGATTTCTACAAGTGGCCTTGAGATATACTCTCCTACTATTAGGGGTGGTGAATCCTTTATTGACCCTCTCAACTACTTTCGTTTACTTTACGTTGTACCCAATATCCATTCCATAGGCGGTCCTAGATAAGACTCCAAAGATTAGAATCAAAGTACAACGCTCGATAAACAAAGTACCTTGGAGATCTCAAGTCTAAGGATACTTGCACACTTGCTATAATGAGATTCTATCACTGGCACTGAATAGTTATCCAAGTAATTATCTCGTAGCTAGGTCATCCAATGAACTTGTTTCAAAACAAGCATCCACACGTTAATCCTGAGTATCCCAATACCCACGGATATGAGAACCACCGCTTGACGGAATCAAGAGATATAACATGTACCAGTCTTGGCGTATTAATAATGTCCCATCTTATTAATACTATGACTGGAGATTATTTAAGTACAAACACTGCATAGTGTAGTAGGAATCTCACATCATGATCTCTATCATGATTTCCTTAACACTGTGTTGTACTAGGGACTTTATCTTACGGTTTGTACACATATTTAGATATAACAATCAAACTGAAAGATAAAGAATGCCTCTTATTAATTTAATATGCAATATACATGGTACAAGTGATTGCCTCTAGGGCACAACACTAACATCTCTCTCTCTCTCTCTCTCTGGCGGAAATGATTGATCAACAACCATGGCTGTTTTCTTACTCTTGGACAATTCGAGACCTTTACTCACGTGGACCTTCTTAAATCTTCATCGATGTAATAATCAACCAAGTATTTCTCCTTAACCTTTCTTTTTAATTCCGAATTCTTGTCTCTTAGATGATGATAGGGAGAATAGTATATGAATGGGGGGTTGCGTATAAGCATATGTTTGAAGGGGTTGAGAGTAGGACGTGAGAGTGATTGATCATGTTTAAGCTATATGGATTTTCTTGTCAATCAATATATGATAATTATGTCTTAAGAAAATTATGGATGGTTAAAGCATGTTAGATGAAATGACACCTTTGGTGAATAGGATTTTCATGTTCTTATCTTCATTGAAGGCATGGTTATGATTATGCTTAGTAGAGATTTGCCACGTGATAGCATGTGTAGATTGAAGCCTATGTTCATGAATGGATTAGTTTGTTGTTTCATGTTGGAGTATATGTTCATGATTCTTGTTAGCAGTAGGAAAATTATGATCATGACCTGGTTGACCCTAGGTTATTTTAATTAGTAAATTTGAGTATCATAATTAACATTATTACTATATTTTTCCTCTAAGATTTCGAAATCTCTAGGAAGCTTTGGAAATGGGGTAGTAAATGAAATATTGATATTTTACTAGTCAAATAAATAATATTTTTCATTAGAAATAATATATGCATTCGTATAAAATTAAATAAGATCTTTTTATATCAATGTTATTGACAAATAAAATATTAATGACCTTGTAGACTTTAGTTCAAACTTTTACCTATAATCCTAAATATTATTTATATTAAAATCTATTTGTTATTTATTAATTAAAAAAATTAATTAAAAATTAATTGTAAATTTATTATTTATTTAAGTAACATTATTTTTAAATTACCATTTATTAATATTATTTAGGACTTAATATTATTCAAAATTCAAACCTTAGTTTATTTATTAATAATAACACTCAAGATTTATTATTTGAGCTTATAACTTATCAGCAATTATTTTTACAACCCCTAGTTATTTCACCTTATCAAGCTAGACTTATTTTATAAAATCCTTTATCATCTAGCCTTAAAGCTTAGGACATTAGGGGCATGATTGTAATAAGTTGAACTAGGAATATTTGTGTAAGGTAATATAGCTTGAGTATAACCTTATGTCTTGTGTTTACCCCAGGCGGGGTTAGGTCAGCCTTAGAAGAGTTTTGAATTTGAGCAAGCAAAGGATCAGGTAAGTTCCTGCATGGAATTATTTGAAGACCAAAACTTACTATGGCAGGCCAAATGTGATGTGTATGGACATTCCTTATGTAAAGGCAATTAAGGACTGTTTTTCCTTTTTTCCAGTCAACCAAATCATCTGAAAATCAAACAAGTAGTTTTACACAAAATGCTAAATTCTTTCTGAAACCCAACTTTGACAAGAATTTTAGAAACCCTTAATTGCTATTTCCAAATAAAACAATGTGTGATCAATTTTCTCCCAAGTGGGACAATCAACGTTGAGTACTCAATAAGGGTAAACCACCAGGACTAGTCTTTGAAGGGTTAGGGTAAGTCTCTCAGTAGGTGGCCACCTCTGAGGGGTGAGTCCTTCCTGGATATGATGCCAGTCCGGTAGGTCATGCCGGTCCGAGCTAGCAAGTTTCAATCATGTGGACTGTGTATTTTCGGAGTGGACAACCGGTATGTTTAGGTGTAGAGATGGAGGAGTATCTCACCCGGTAGGCCGTACACCTACCATTTTGTCAGTTTGCACAAAGTGTGGCATTCTGACCATTGCTTAGTCATGGGGCCCAACGTGTGGTAACCCATGGCTACCCATTTGAGTGGTTGTATTTATTGTGGACATGTATGGTTTGAAAAGTGAAACATCACTCCTTATTTTTAACACTTATTTAATGCTTGCCAGCTCTTTCTCTTATGAAACTTTTACAACTTGCATACATGAATTATTTTACCTGAAACACTCAAAGCACACACGAGCTTACTGAGATTTTTATCTCATCACCTTTTATGCTATGTTTTCAGGTTGATCCGGCTGTAGAGGTCAATAGCTAGATTTGTTGCCTTTGCTTTGAAAACTTATGTTATTTTCTTTATGTGATGTTTTGAGAGAATGTAGCAAATAATTTACTTTGGATTTGTTCCTGTACTAATCTTTTGGGGTTGTAATAAGTTTAATTTTAAAGTATTTATTTTATTTTATTATATGTGACCTAGTTATAAAGACCCCTTGTCCTTTGGACGGGTCAACATCCCCGGCCCCGTTGGGCCCAGGCAGTAGGGTGTTACAAGTGGTATCAGAAACTAGGTTTAGGCAAGTATTGATAGAATCTGTTTTGATTTATTAAGTTCAAATCTTTTATCTGACCTATCTTGTTTATGCTGTAGAATGGTTTGAATGATTAAAACCATAAGGAAAGGGCAGCAATGGCATTCGCCCATCCCTATCTACCCCGAAGACCTACCAGTGCCTCCACCTGCACCTCAGCCTGCACTGCAGCCAATTATTCCCCTGGATGATAGCAGTGATGATGAAGTCCAGATCATTGAGTCACCCCCAATACCCGTGATAGACTTGGTTTCTGACAGTGAAGACGAAGAGATCGATATGGAATATGTTCCCCTCCTTCCTAGTCTTATTGTTGACTTGACAGCTGATAGTGATGACCCAGCGGATATAGATTATAAATCTCCACCTAAACCATCCTTTGTAACCCTACCCAATCAGTTTGAAACCGGGGAAAGTTTTAGGAGACCTAGGAAGGAGCTAATAGATGGGTTTGCAAATGGGGCTGGGATAGACCTCACTAGGAATTCTGGGGAATAGTTATATGAGGCCGACTGTGAAGATTCTGATGAGGATTAGGGAGGCTAAGTGCTACTACGATTGGGATGTTTTATTTACTGCTTTCCATAAATTCCTATGCTAAGGATTTTATTCATGTTTACTGCTTTAGTTCCGAATTTATGCAAATAAGAGTACCAGGAGTACTCTAAAACTTTAGAAAATCTATATACAATTCTTTTTACAAAATTTGCATCTAATTTTCTTCCGCTTAAAGCTGAATGTGAATGCATGCTCAGTTTGGATATTTTAAACTTTGATGCATAAACTCATTATCTGGGGCATGGTTTAGAATGGCACCCAAGCGTCGTGCAGCCCCATCCAGCAGAAGGGTTCTTGAGGCAGATCCCATGACACCGGAGTTTGATACAACTTAAATGCCATCACCAAACCAGGGAGATGAGAATGAACTGGAGCCAGAAATGGGATCGGAGGAACTGGTTAGTGTAACTATGACACAAGCGTTCCACAAGGTGACCGAGATTCTGCAAACCCTGACCGAGCGAAGGAATCCGAAAGGGGAAGATGAGGCATTGGAGCGGTTCATGAAATTTCAACCTCGTATCTTCTTGTGAGAAGCTGAGGAAGACCAGAAAGCAGAACAATGGTGGAACAAATGGAGGACATCTTTGCTACACTCCAGTATACTGAGAAGCGGATGGTGAAGTTTGCTGCATTCCGACTGAGGGGTTCAGCTCGGGCATGGTGGCAACGGGTTCAGGATGACTGGGAGATGATTGACCAAGACTGGACATGGGTCAATTTTCCCTAGTGGATAGTTGAGAAGCGAGAAGATGAGTTCCAAAATCTAAAGCACGGAGGTATGACAGTAGCTTAATACACAGCACGGTTCACCCAATTGTCAAAGTACTGCAAGAGGCTGGTGGACACTGAACAGAACAGAACGAGGCAATTTGTTAAGGGTTTAAGGCAGGAGTTAAGAAGGGCATTGGCACCTTTTCCACCGACGACTTATTCGGGGGTTGTGGACGTAGCCACCCATACTGAGAATGAGGATCGCAACCGAATGACACCATGACCTTTCGTACCATTGAGACCACCGCCGAGACCTTTTAAGAGGCAGCAACCTAACAAGCGCCCTGCCAACCAGCAGTGGTAGAATTGGGGAAAGCAAGCCTGAACAACATCGGTTGGTCCTGCGTAGAATCTTCCAATATACCGGCACTGTGGGAAAAAAGGCCACACTGAGAAAAACTGTTGGTCCAGAGGGGGTGAGTGGAAATGCTACCACTGCGGAGACCCGAACCATCTGCGGAACACCTGCCCTAAACCTCTCCGAGTCAGACAAGGGAACCCACCTTAGATCCCGGGGCCCAATCGAGCCAATGCTTCCTGGAGTGGAACGCAGAAGCCGCAGGTGAAAGCATAGGTTTTCATTCTCAACCGAGAGGAGGTTGGAGCTGATGCAGCAGTGGTGGAAGGTACGTTTACTATCCAAGGTTGTTCAGTTAATGCATTGATAGACCCTGGATCTACCCATTCCTATTTAAACAAGAATTATGCATATCATTTGGGTTAGGATGGAGTAGAACTACCTTTCACCTTGTTAGTGAGTACGCCTTTGGGGAAAATGGTGCAAGCGGATCGGTATGTGCAGAAGTGTAAAGTTGAAGTGGGGAGATAAATCTTGGAGGAAGATTTAATAGTCTTAGCTATTGATGATTATGATTTGATATTAGGAATGGATTAGCTAGCGAAGCATGGGGCTAAAGTAGACTATAAAAATAAGTCAGTTCAGTTCATTAGACCACGATGTGATGTGTTGGAGTTCAATGACAAGAAAGTAAAAGAATTGAAGTTTTTGATAGCTGGGGCTAAAGCCCAAAAATTGTTGACGCAAGGATGTCAAGGATATTTGGCTTATGTGATAAACAAGCTGAAGGACCAGTGCACTCTGGAGGATACTGAGGTGGTAAAGGATTTTCCTGACGTGTTCCCTGCGGAACTCACATCTCTACCTCCCAATCGAGAAGTTGAGTTCACCATTGATCTAGTTTCAGGAGCGGAACCGGTGTCCCGAACTCCGTATCGGATGGCACCGTCGGAGCTGAAAGAATTGAAGGAGCAGCTAGAAGAGTTGATGAGACAAGGCTATATCAGACCTAGCACGTCACCCTGGAGAGCACTTGTGCTATTTGTGAAGAAAAAGGACTGGACTCTAAGGTTGTGTATTGACTACTGAGGCTTGAACAACCTGACTATCAAGAATAAATATCCCCTACCATTAATTGACGAGTTATTCGACCAGTTGCAAGGATCCAGTTGTTACTCCAAACTAGATTTGAGGCAAGGCTACTATCAAGTGAGGATAAAGGAGGAAGATATTCCTAAGACGGCCTTCAATACAAGATATGGTCACTATGAGTTTGTGGTGATGCCTTTCGGGGTAACTAATGCACCCACAGTATTTATAGATTTGATGTATCGAGTGTTTCAACCCTACTTGGACATGTTCGTGGTGGTCTTCATCGATAACATACTCATATACTCCAGGAGCCCAGAGGACCATGCAAAACATTTGAAGTTGGTACTGGAAAAGCTAAGGGAGCACAAGCTTTACGCCAAGTTTAGCAAGTGCGAATTTTGTCTGGATAGTGTGGCATTTCTTGGTCACGTGGTGACCAAGGATAGGATCAAGGTTGACCCAGCGAAGGTTGAAGTAGTTTCGGACTGGAAGCAACCAGAGAACATCATAGAGATTCGAAGATTTTTGGGATTTGCTGGCTACTACAGGAGGTTTATTAAGGGGTTTTCAATGCTAGCATCTCCTATGACCTGGCTACTGAGAAAGGACATACCCTTTGTTTGGAATGAAAAATGTGAAAAGAGTTTTCAAGAGTTGAAGCAGAGGTTAATGACAGCGCCTGTGTTGAGTCTACCAGAGGCAGATAAGCCTTACACACTATATACTGATGCTTCGAAGGAAGGTTTGGGAGTAATTTTGATGCAAGATAAGAAGGTGATCGCCTATGCTTCTCGGAAATTGAAGCTGCATGAAGTCAATTATCCCACCCACGATCTGGAACTGGCTGCCATTATGTTCGTTTTAAAGAAATGGCGGCATTACTTGTATGGAGCAGAATATGAAGTGTTCACTGATCACAAGAGCCTGAAGTACATCTTCACCCAAAAAGACTTGAATTTTGAGGCAGCGAAGATGGATGGAATTTTTTGAGGAGTACCGTTGTCCTATCAACTACCACCCCGGGAAAGCCAACGTCGTTGCTAATGCCCTGAGCCGGAAAGTCAGAATGGCCAGGCTAAGGGTACAGGAGTTTCAAGTGGTTCAGGATGTGTTGGATAGAAGAGAAGAAGTGCTAGAAGAGAGGATTATTATTAGCAACTTGAAGTTGATGCCAGATCTAAGGCGGGAAATTGTTGAGGGCCCAGCAGAATAATGCGAAATTTCAGCTTTTCAAGGATAATGAGCTTAAACGGCAAGACAGTGAATTCCGACAGGACGAAGTAGAAGTTTTGTACTTCCGAGATCGTTTGTGTGTACCTGAGAAGCACCAATTGAAGGACAGAATTTTAGAAGAAGCGCATAAGAGCAAGTACGCTATTTATCCGGGAGAGGTCAAGATGTATCAAGATCTGAAAAGGACTTATTGGTGGCCCGGGATAAAGTGAAACGTGGTTAAGTATGTCTCCACGTGTCTAACCTGTCAGAAAGTCAAAGCGGAGCACAAAAAGGTTGCCGGACTATTACAACCATTGCCAGTACCAGAATGGAAATGGGAAGAGGAGACCATGGACTTCGTTACCGGACTCCCTATGGAAAGGACCCAAAAAGACGCCATATGGGTAGTGGTGGATCGACTGACCAAGTCGGCGCATTTCATACCCGTGAATGTAAGGGATTCAATGGAAAAGTTGGCTCAGACCTATGTGCGGGAAATAGTCAGACTACATGGAGTGCCTTCAAGTATTATGTCGGACCGTGATCCGAGATTTACATCCCGATTTTGGGGCAAGTTTCAAGAATCGATGGGTTCTAGTCTGAAGTTCAGTACGACGGCACATCCGCAGACCGATGGGCAGTCAGAAAGGGTTATTCAGATATTAGAGGATATGCTGAGAGCCTGGGTATTGGATTTCGAGGATAAATGGATCGAATGTGTGCCGTATGCAGAGTTGTCATACAATAACAGTTATCAAGCTTCGATTGGAATGCCTCCATATGAAGCTCTATATGGACGTACGTGTCAAGTACCGCTTTACTGGAGTTGGTCGAAGGACGGTCACATAAGAAAATTCGGAGAAGTCTGTGTTCAAGAAATGTTGGACAAGGTCAAGTTAATTAGGGAAAGGTTGAAAGCAGCCCAGAGCCGACAAAAGAGTTATGCAGATAATAGGAGGAGACAGTTAGAATTTCAGGTGGGAGACGGTGTGTTCTTAAAATTGACACCAAATAGGGGAATTCTGATACATCCGAAAGGGGAAAAGGTGAATCCGAGGTATTCGGGATCGTTTCCAATAAAAGAGAGGATTGGGCCGGTAGCCTATCGATTGGATCTGCCAGATGGGTTGACGGGAATTCACGACGTATTTCATGTATCCCAGCTGAAGAAGTACAATGCCGATCCTGGACATGTTTGAATGATGAGCCGTTAGTGTTGCAACCTGACCTGAGCTATGTGGAGAAACCCGTAAAGATATTGGACTGAAGTATCACGACTCTCCAAAACAAGCAGATTCCGATGGTAAATGTGTAGTGGGAGCATCATGGCACGCGAGATGCCACATGGGAAATAGAAGAGAGGGTAAAACGGAAGTATCCCGATCTGAGATAGAGGTACGCCAGAATTTCGGGACGAAATTCTCCTAAGGAGGGGAGGATGTGAAACCCCACCTAAAGCCAACCCTAGGGTAAGGGGGTCGGGATGCGTATCATATTATTTTGCATGAATATATACATTTTTGAATGATTTTATGTGCTTTAGAATTGTGGTTTATAGGGTAAAAGGCTTAGATATGCTTATTGAGTAGGAAGGGTAAAATGGTAATTTTGCTTGAGGTCAAAATAGGAACTTAGCTTGAGGATTAAATAAGAGAAATATGTGGGTGAGAAAATAAGAACAAGAGTCGTTGTGGTTTAGTGGTTAGAGCTTTGGAATTAATCTCTAAAGTCATGAGTTCAAATCCCATCATCTAAGTTTTTATCTTGATTATCTTAATTAAGTTTGAATTTTTGTTTTCTTGCATTCCATAAAAATAGGAATGTTGTCTTAGGGGAGACATGAAGAGAATGTCCTAATCTTATCATTGTGTCCTAAAAAGAATTCTAGAGGAATTCTTGTCCTAACATCTTCATAATTTAAATAAACCAAAATCCATTAAATCTATTCTTTTAAATTCCAAAAATTCTGTGATAATTCTTCAACCTTGAATTTCAAAAATCAGTCTTGAAGGATAGAGGATTGGATGAAAATAGGAGAGAAATTAGGATGAGTTTCCAAAGAAAAAAAAACACCGTGAATATACCTTCAATCCTACCTTAATGTTGTTCATATTTTTAGTGAAGAAAATCTGGAAATTTTCTAGAATTTTTGCAGACCAGCTTTTCAAAAAATTCAGCCAGTAAACCTACTTATTTGCTACCAGAAAAAATGGTCATTTCATGTGGCTTGAATATTGAAAATTCTGTGCAAAATTTGGACTGCACAAACTGCACAAACCAGAAAAAAATTCTGGGCAGTTTCGCAACTCTCAACCAGAAAAATGACGCTGTTTTATTCCACCTTCAAGTAAGCAAAACTTCTCTATTTTTCCCCATAAAGAATGCTAAAAAACCAGCCTTAAAGGACCCTTGAACATCTCTCAAAACCTCTGCAAAATGGGCTGAAGAATTGCAGAAAACTGCACAGGAAAATTTGAAGCACACCTTCGAAACATGAGCACTTTGAAACCAGAAATTTCCAGCATTGTTCTCTTAGCCACAGACCGAAGAAACTGCCCTCAAACCTCTGCAAATTGAACCTTGTTCAGCCATGGACTGAACCCCATTAACCTCCACACTTGCCTTGAACACGTGGACTCCATAACCACACCTCAAACATCTCCTAAGATCACTCCATTCAAACTACATTTGAACTTCAAAATTTCCAGAATTTTTCTCCATGAAAACACCCCTTGTATTAAGCTATACAACCAGAATTCCTCTACCATTTAAGCTCTGAATTTCGGCCAGCCTTAAGCCTTATCAGACCTCATTCATTTCAACAAAGAAAAAAACCAGCCGGCACCATTGAAGAGCAAAGAAACCTCCCTTAATCAAACACCATTAGCTAATCTCCTACCTCAAACAACTCCACAATTTTCTCCATTTGAAATTCAAATAAAATCTGATCATTCTCTCTCTTTCTAGCTAAGACTGAAACTCCCATCTATCCTAGACCATTCGGCCAACATCATTTCAGATTTCGTGAAGCATTTTCTCTCAATTCTCTTTAAAACACCAAGAACACCAAGAACACACACTACTTTTCTTCAAGCCTAAACCTACTCTAAACACCTCCAATCACTCTCAAATACGCCAGATCACTTCTACTTAATCCCTAGACTTCATTTCTGATATTTATAACAAAAAAACACGCAATCAAGAATTTTCAATCGGATCAAAATCAGCTTTTTCTTGAAGGTCTCAAGAACATCAACAAGGTAAATCAAGAACAACATTCTTGTTCATCCTCTTCCATTCAATTCTCGATAAACCTTTCTAATGCTCTCTCTCTCTCTCTCTCTGCCGAAATGGTTGATAAAAAACCATGGCTGTTTTCTTACTCTTGGACAATTCAAGACCCTCGCTCGCGTGGACCTTCTTAAATCTTCATCGAAGTAATCATCAACCAAGTATTTCTCCTTAACCTTTCTTTTTAATTCTGAATTCATGGATGTTCATAGGGATAATAGTATATGAATGGGGGGTTGAGTATAAGCATATGTTTGAAGGGGTTGAGAGTGGGACATGAGAGTGATTGATCATGTTTAAGCTATATGGATTTTCTTGTCAATCAATATATGATCATTATGTCTTAAGAAAATTATGGATGGTTAAAGCATGTTAGATGAAATGACACCTTTGGTGAATAGGATTTTCATGTTCTTATCTTCTTTGAAGCCATGGTTATGATTATGTTTAGTAGAGATTTGCCACGTGATAGCATGTGTAGATTGAAGCCTATGTTCATGAATGGATAAGTTTGTTGTTTCATGTTGGAGTATATGTTCATGATTCTTGTTAGCAGTAGGAAAATTATGATCATGACCTTGTTGACCCTAGGTTATTTTAATTAGCAAATTTGAGTATCATAATTAACATTATTACTATATTTTTCCTCAAAGATTTCAAAATCTCTAGGAAGCTTTGGAAATGGGTATTAAATGAAATATTGATATTTTACTAGTCAAATAAATAATATTTTTCATTAGAAATAATATATGCATTCGTATAAAATTAAATAAGATCTTATTATATAAATGCTATTGATAAATAAAATATTAATGACCTTGTAGACTTTAGTTCAAACTTTTACCTATAATCCTAAATATTATTTATATTAAAATCTATTTGTTATTTATTAATTAAAAAATTTAATATAATTCATTTATTATTAATTTTATTTATTGCTAATTATTTATTATCTATTAAAAAATTAATTAAAAATTAATTGTAAATTTATTATTTATTTAAGTAACATTATTTTTAAATTACCATTTATTAATATTATTTAGGGCTTAATATTACTCAAAATTCAAACCTTAGTTTATTTATTAATAATAACACTCAAGATTTATTATTTGAGCTTATAACTTATTAGCAATTATTTTTACAACCCCTAGTTATTTTACCTTATCAAGTTAGACTTATTTTATAAAATCCTTTATCATCTAGTCTTAAAGCTTAGGACATTAGGGGCATGATTGTAATAAGTTGAATTAGGAATATTTGTGTAAGTGAATATAGTTTGAGTATAACCTTATGTCTTGTGTTTACCCCAGGCGGGTTTAGGTCAGCCTTGGAAGAGTTTTGAATTTGAGCAAGCAAAGGATCAGGTAAGTTCCTGCATGGAATTATTTGAAGACCAAAACTTACTATCGCAAGCCAAATGTGATGTGTATGGACATTCCTTATGTAAAGGTAATTAAGGACTGTTTTTCCTTTTTTTCAGTCAACCAAATCATCTGAAAATCAAACAAGCAGTTTTACACAAAATGCTACATTCTTTCTGAAACCCAACTTTGACAAGAATTTTAGAAACCCTTAATTGCTATTTCCAAATTAAACAATGAGTGATCAATTTTCTCCCAAGTGGGACAATCAACGTTGAGTACTCAATAAGGGTAGACCACCAAGACTAGTCTTTGAAGGGTTAGGGCAAGTCTCTCAGTAGGTGGCCACATCTGAGGGGTGAGTCCTTCCTGGATAGGATGCCAGTCTAGTAGGTCATGCCGATCCGAGTTAGCAAGTTTCAGTCATGTGGACTGTGTGTTTCCGATGTGGACAACCGGTAAGTTTGGGTGTAGAGATGGAGGAGTATCTCACCCGGTAGGCCGTACACCTACTTTTTTGTCAGTTTGCACAAAGTGTGGCATTCTGACCGTTGCTTAGTCATGGGGCCCAACATGTGGAAACCCATGGCTACCCATTTGAGTGGTTGTATTTATTGTGCACATGTATGGTTTGAAAAGCGAAACACCACTCCTTATTTTTAACACTTATTTAATTCTTGCCAACGCTTTCTCTTATGAAACTTTTACAACTTGCATACATGAATTATTTTACCTGAAACACTCAAAGCACACACGAGCTTACTGAGATTTTTATCTCATCACCTTTTATGCCATGTTTTCAAGTTGATCTGGCTGTGGAGGTCAATAGCTAGATTTGTTGCCTATGCTTTGAAGACTTATGTTATTTTCTTTATGTGATGTTTTGAGAGAATGTAGCAAACAATTTACTTTGGATTTATTCCTGTACTCATCTTTTCGGGTTGTAATAAGATTAATTTTAAAGTATTTATTTTATTTTATTATATGTGATCTAGTTATAAAGACCCCCTATCCTTTGGACGGGGCGACATCCTCGGCCCTGTTGGGCCCAGGCAGTGGGGTGTTACAGAAGATGGGCTACTAGAGGCACAACTGCAAAGCCTACTTGGAGATCGTCAAGGACAAGAAGCAGAAGGAGAAGCTTACAAGTACTTCTACTTCTTCTCCAAGTATGTTTATGATTGAGATAAATACTGTCTTTAGAAATGAGATATGGGTATTAGATATCGGATGTGGATCTCATTTGTGTAATAACTTGTATGGACTAAAGAGCAATAGAAGGCTAGAGAAAGGCAATGTGGACCTACGTACTGCAAATGGGGTATAGGTTGCTGCATTTGGTGAGGGGACATACGAGCAGAACCTGCCTTTGGGATTGATTCTAGAACTAGAAAACTGTTATTATGTACCAGTTTTAATGAAAAATATTATCTCAGTTGCGTGTTTAGACTTATGTGGATTTCATTTAATATTTAAGAATAAATGTTGTTCTTTTCCATTGAATGATATTCATTATAGTTCAACAACTTTGGTTAATGGTTTATATGTTCTAGACTTGGACAATCCAATTCTTAATATAAATAATAAGAAACCTAAAATTTAAGAATAAATGTTGTTCTTTTCCATTGAATGATATTCATTATAGTTCAACAACTTTGGTTAATGGTTTATATGTTCTAGACTTGGACAATCCAATTCTCAATATAAATAATAAGAAACCTAAAATAGATAACTCTAACACCTCTTACTTATGGCATTGTCGTTTAGGCCATGTAAATGAAAATCGTGTTTCTAAGTTACATAAGCTTGGTGACTTAGGGTCATTTGATTATGAATCATATGACACATGCGAGTCTTGTTTACTAGGCAAAATGATTAAAACTCCTTTTCCAGGAAAAGGAGAATGGGCCAAAGAGTTATTAGAACTCATACATTTTGATGTATGTGGCCTAATATCAATACAAGCAAGAGGAGGTTATAACTATTTCATAACATTTATTGATGATTTCTCACGATACGAGTATTTGTATTTAATGAAATACAAATCTGAGACCTTTGAAAGGTTCAAAGACTTCAAGAATGAAATAGAAAAACAACTTGGGAAAAGTATTAAGACTCTAAGATCTGATCGAGGAGGAGAATATTTGAGTCAAGAGTTTTTGAGTTATCTTAGAGATAATGGGATATTATCTCAATGGACTCCACAACATACACCTCAACATAATGGTGTATCTGAGAGAAGGAATAGAACCCTTCTAGACATGGTACAGACCATGATGGCTTCTGCAGACCTACCAAAATCATTTTGGGGGTATGCACTAGAGACTTTTGTTTATATACTAAACAAAGTTCCAACAAAATCAGTTGATATTACCCTATTTGAGATGTTCTTTGGTAAAAGACCAAAGCTATCTCTCTTTCAAGTATGGGGTTGCCCTGCCTTTGGTAAAAGGCCACAGTCAGACAAATTTGATAGTAAGTCTGAAAAGTGTTTGTTTGTGGGATATCCAAAAGAATCTTTTGGATATTACTTCTATCAACCCTTTGAAAACAAATTAATTATTTCAAAGCATGTCGTTTTCTTAGAGAAGGAGCACATGCTCAAGGGGGATAGTAGGAGTAAGATTGAACTTAGTAAAGTTCATGAAGATCAAACAAACGAGGATTAACCGTCTAACCCCACATCTATTGAGAGAATAGATGAACCTTCTAATACACAAGAACCTCGTAGATCTAGTAAGATACGTATGGCACCTAAGGGGTATGGATTTCTCATTAGTGACCATAATGACGTATTGCTCATAGATGAAGATGAGCCTACTACCTACAAGGATGTTTTGAATAGTTCAGAATATGACAAATGGCTTGAGGCCATGAAGTCAGAGATGGATTCTATGTACGACAACCAAGTATGGACTTTGGATGATCTACCCAAAGGAATTAAACCTATTGGGTGCAAGTGGATTTTCAAGAAGAAAATGGACATGGATGGTAACTTAGTTACCTATAAAGCACGATTAGTGGTGAAGGGTTATCGTCAACAACATGGTATTGACTATGATGAAACCTTCTCGCCAGTAGCCATGTTGAAATCCATCAGGGTACTCCTAGCTATTGCAGCTCATTATGATTATGAGATTTGGCAAATGGATGTGAAAACAGCTTTCCTAAATGGGAATCTAACTGAGGAAGTGTATATGACACAACTTGAGGGTTTCACGTCCAGTGATGGCATAAAGGTGTGTATGCTGCAAAGGTCTATTTATGGACTTAAGCAAGCTTCTACGAGTTGGAATATCCGTTTTGATGAAACAATCAAAGAGTTTGGTTTCATTTAAAATATAGATGAGCCTTGTGTATACAAGAAGGTTAGTGGGAGTGCAATCGTTTTCTTACTGCTTTATGTAGATAACATATTGCTAATAGGAAACGATATACCTATCTTGCAAACGGTTAAAATTTGGCTGTCCAAACAATTCTCCATCAAAGATCTTGGAGAAGCAACCTATATTCTTGGAATAAGGATCTATAGAGATAGATCCAAAAGGTTGCTTGGTCTTTCACAGTCTACATACATAGATAAAGTGCTAAAGAGGTTTAGCATGGATCAATCCAAAAAGGGATTCTTGCCCATGTTAGATGGTGTAAGCCTTTCAAAGTCGATGTCTCCCAAGACACAAGTTGAAAGTGATTACATGGGTAAGATTCTATATGCCTCGGCAATTGGATCTATCATATATGCTATGATATGTACTAGGCCCGATGTATCTTGTGCTCTCAGTTTGCCGAGTAGATACCAATCCGACCCTGGTGAGGGTCATTAGGCGGCTGTAAAGAACATCCTTAAGTACTTATGAAGGACTAAGGATATGTTCTTAGTATATGCAGAAGGTGATTTGAAAATAAACGGGTATACTGATGCCAGTTTTAAATCTGATAAAGATGATTTCAAATCACAATCTGGCTACGTGTTTACGTTGTGCGGAGGGGCAATAAGTTGGAAAAGTTCCAAAAAAGAGACAATTTCCAACTCTACGATAGAAGTTGAGTACATAGCTACTTCTGAAGCAGCTAAGGAGGCTGTTTGGATCAACAAGTTCGTGACGGAATTGGGTGTGGTTCCTAGTGTTGTTGGTCCAATAACTTTGTATTGTGATAACAACGAAGCCATTGCACAAGCAATGGAGCCGCGGTCTTACCAACGATCCAAACACGTACAACGACGCTATCATCTGATCCGGGAGATCATAGATAGGAATGATGTAAAGATAGAGAGAGTTCCCATGGATGAGAACATAGCTGACCCACTTACGAAAGCATTATCCCAAAAGAAACATGATTGTCATGTTGAGTCATTCGATATTAGATACATGAATGATTTACTCTAGTGCAAGTGGGAGTTTGTTAGTGTTGTGCCTTAGAGGCAATTACTTGTAAATTGTATATGACACATTTTATATTAATAAAATGTATTATTTATCTTACAGTTTCTTTTGTTTACTTTATGTAATATAACTGTTCGATAAAGTCCCTAGTACAACACTGTGTTAAGGAAATTATGATAGAGATCATAATATGAGATTCTTACTACACTGGATGGTGTTAGTACTTAAATAGTCCCAATTCATAGTATTAATGAGATATGACATCATTAATATGTTAAGACTAGCATGTGTTAGATTTCCCGATTTGATCAGGCGGTGGTTCTCATAACTGTGAGTATTGAGATACTCAAAGTTCACACATGAATGATTGTTAATAGAACAAGTTCATTGGATGACCTAGCTTTGAGATAATCACATGGATAAGTATTTAGTGCCAGTGATATAATCTCA
Source organism: Voacanga thouarsii (assembly GCA_026120185.1). NCBI lineage: Eukaryota > Viridiplantae > Streptophyta > Magnoliopsida > Gentianales > Apocynaceae > Voacanga > Voacanga thouarsii. The sequence goes on along the minus strand of JANUWF010001236.1, from coordinate 201,078 downwards.
ATATAGCAAATATGCAAGTATCCTTAGACTTGAGATCTCCAAGTTCTTTGTTTGCTGAGCTTTGTACTTTGATTCCAATCTCCGGAGCTCGATCGAGGGCTGCCTATGGGATGGATATTGGGTACATTGTGAGGTAAACGAAAGTAGTTGAGAGGGTCAATAAAAGATTCACCACTCCTAATAGTAGGGGCGAATATCTCACGGCCACTTGTAGGAATTACTACTCGAAAGTCCTTGGCCAAGGCAATTGTGTATTGGAAACAATTCCAATTGATACGCATCTAGAGTAGTGGGTTCCTGGTACAAGTACTGTTGCATTCGGGACAGAATAAATTCTTAAGGGAGTTGGCACTAATTCTGTACTCTAAACCGGATGAGATATTATATGGTGAAAAGAGTTAATTGCACTGAAGTTTGTTATTGAAGGGTTCATGTCGAGCCACTTGACTTCTTGGACTCTTAGGTGGTCATGATGTGTTGCTAGATACCGCTCATGATCTAGGAATATGGGTTTATTAATTGATGAATTAATAAACCAATCCTGATTAGAATTAATAGGATTAATTCTAATTAATTATGGATTATTAATCTCAAAGACGTTTGGATTAATTCATGTTCTCTGCCAATTGACTGGGAAACCTAATAAGTCACACACAATAGAGGATTATATACTCAATATTTTATTTGATAATATTGTGGGGTTAATTGAGAGAAAAGAGAAGCTGTTGTGGACAAATTATAAATTGTTATAATTTGTTGTCTAAGTTGTACTTGTGAGAACTTGATGTTTCCAATTACAATTAAGGAATTCTAATAGGATTAGAATTCTCAGTTTTAGCAGGGTTTTAGGTATATATGTATGATATAACCGAAAACCCTAGCTGATGTTGAGTCACACGAAATCTAGCCAAAAATAGCTGAACAACACACGATTCTCTCTCATTTGTTCTCTTTTTCTCGTTTTTCTTCTTGAAAGAAAAACCCTAGCCACCATTAATTTTTGCTAGCACAGAAATTTTGGTGCTTAAGTATACCTCTGTGTGGATTACTGTTAGAGATAATCACACACTGTGATTATAGCGGTTTGACGTTCAACTCATGTGGAGGTTGATCACGAGGATTGCTGGATCGCGCCTCAACTTGAAGAAGAAATTTTTGTTCTTCGGACGATCATGCAAAGGTAAAATCTGTTACCCTTACCCTCATTATGTCTTGTTTTCCACACATAGATGGGTCTTGGGATGGTATCTCGTTTTTATTTTCCGTTGCACCGTATAGGATACGAGCCTGAGATACCTAACAAGTTCTTCTAAGGCATGCAAATAAGATTTCTCAGCAAGTCTTGAGAAATAGAATCTAAGACCGGGTGATCAAGTAGAAGAACAAGCTTAAGAGATTGCCTACCAAGAAATCCATGTGGAAGAACCTTAGACTAGGAATCCTGGTTAAGATATTGTCTGTGTAAAGTCCTACGTCTTCTTTACCCTAAGATTTAGTTTATTTCTACCTTAAAGCACACAGATAAAAAAATTTCAATGTTTTAAGTCTTCAGAATTTTAGATTATGTTTTTTGGATGACCCCGTATCCAAAAGCTTCATCCAAATCCTACGAACAGTGTCAAATCGATTATACCTGAAAAAGTGCCATTTTGGACTTACATTTTAAATGCACCATCGTCCAAAACACTGGCAAATTTGACAGCGTGTAACTTGTCATTACCAGTCATTTGAGCCTCACTTCTTGCTTCTATAAAAGGCTTTCAATCACGATTTTCTGAAGATTTTTGTGCTATCTTTCTAAGAAACATTGATGTATTTTTATTTGGGTACAAAAAAACATATAAAAACTAAGCACATTTCCAATCAAGTTTACATTAAAACGTTAACCCCAAATTACACATATGAGCAAACGTACTCATTATTAACATAGTATAGGGTTCAAATGAGTGTTAATCCTCAAGGAACAAGTATATACTAATCACCTTTTTTTCATTGTTTAACCGACTCCAACGAAATAAAAAGGAAAATAAAACTAAATAAAAGAAAATAGAAGAATATATACATGTCAAGGATGGAGAAGTATGCAACTCAAACCATTAATTTGATAAACATGATCTTCAAGAAACCAATCATTATCATAAGTAATTATTCTCTTGGCATCATGAAGGATAAAAGTAGATTCACTTTGATGGTCAATCTATGAAATCACTACCTTCTAGATAAATTAAAATCACTTGGTCTTGTCTCAACTAATTCATCCAAAAGTTGTATTAAACACAATACTCAATGAAATTCCCATGGTCTCGAAAAATTTAAAACATGAAATTAATCAATAATCTATTGCTCTCGGAAGACATTAATTAACCTCCAATTACCAGTTCTAAACAATGAACCCCATTGGTCCAGTAAGTTAATGGAGAGAACCAACCAACTAATCTCGTAATAAGCACAAGTAATTGAATACCAAGAATAACAATCAATTAATCAAAAGATCAAACAACTCTAAAAATCATGAATATCTAAAATAATGTCAAATTACAATGAAATAATTAATATATCATTGTCAAGAAAAAGAAAAGAAAGCACTCATAGACAAGCCTTCTTCTTCTTCCTTTGATGACCTTCTTGTACAACTCTTCTTGAATTGATGAATTCCTCCTTTGATTTGAGTAATTTTCTATGATGATCAATGAATTCTCTCATTTTCTCTTGTGTCTTCTATCTATTTATAGGATTAGAAAGTGCCAAAATGCATTGGTGTATTGTTCTTGGCCAAGTAGAAATTGGAAGATACTAAAACTCCACAGATTACCAAAAATCTCGTAGAAAAAAATCAAACACCACCTTAACTTCACCTCTCGAAGCTGGTGCTGTTTATGTTCTATTTCTCCAATTGTTCGTCGATTTTTTCTTAAATTCCGCACAATGTACTCCAGAATGCAGCCGGTACCGCCTTGGCTATTCGAGCCGGCGCCGGTTCCACTCTGTTTCGTCCTGTTTCACCAATTTTTTGTCGTCTCAAAGTTCATGCAACCAGTGCATGGCCAGTGCCGGTTCCAGTGCCCTAGCCGATAGTTGGCGCCGCCTCTAATCTGTTTCACGACGTTTTTGCTTCGTTTTACCCCAAAAGTCAGAAATAATGAACAAAATACTTTTCCAAGGGTAAAACCTCAAATATGAAGGAATATGACTAGTTATTGAAGAAAATGTATCGCAAAAGAACTACAAATAACTGGAAAAAATATGACTTATTTAGCCCCTATCTATTCCCCCACACTTAGCTCTTTGCTTGTTCTCAAGCAATGTATCAACAACATGTAAGAAATCACAAGGTTTCATCAAATCACTCAATCAATTTCAAAATAATAGCTCTAATGCTTTCTTCATTCAAGAACATAAAACATATGCTACTACATCTTTCACAACAAATGCAAGACTTGTGTAAGTGATAAATGACTTTGAAGAACGATCTCAAGGGTTCACAATATTCTCAAACCATTAGAAAGAATTTAGCCCAAAAAGAATATGCATTCCATGGGCTTACCTTTCATACATTCTCTTAACTAATCTAAGACATATCATAATTCTACTTAGATCAAGTAGGACTGTCAAGCTTGTAATGTAAGGCTAAAGGCTTGTAATGTAGCTTATCAAAGGAAGGATATAGGAGAATCAAATATCAAAGAAGTTGAGAGCTCACAAAAAAAAAAGGATAAACAAATGAATCAATAATTTCCAACCCTTCTTGCTCTCCTATTCCATAAATCAATCAAACCATAATCTTATTCAGGAATTACAACTCCACTAAAGCAAATCCTGCATTTTTTTCTCTTCATTTCTTTTTTTCTCATCAACTCTTCTCTATTTCTTTCACAAGATCACTCAAATTTTCGGCAATAGTGTTAAGTACTTTATATGAACTGAATTTTTACAGCTCAATCACCATCCCTTTTGTGATCTTTCTTTTCTTTTTCTTTCAAAAAGTTTTCTCTTCCCTTTCTTTTCTCTTTTTTTCACACTTACTGCTACTTTTCTTTTCTTTCTCAATTTCTTTCTTTCTTTCTTTTCTAGCAGCTATTTCATTTCTTCTCTTGTTTTTTTTTTATCTCAATTCACTATTGATATATGACTAAAAGTAACAAGTCATGATCTTTTTCAAGTATTCTTCCTCAACATTCTCTTACATATACTTTCATCCATGAAGAGCATAAAGGTTTGGCAAATTATTCAAACTCTCAGAGACAAGCAATGGACAAAGTATGATAATGGGTTTTAAAGAATGAAATCAACAACTTAGGCTCAAAATAGGCACTACGCATACTATAACAATAGGTAGCCTTGAAAAGCTCAAACTATCCAAAGAAGGCTTATTACCATCATCCCTAAGTTAAATCGTAATTGTCTTTTTTATTTCACCTCGAGAGGTATTCAAGTAAGTTCCAGAATGCTCCATGAATTTTAATAGAAAAACAGGTTTAAGAACAATGCAAAGCATTTCATCAGGAACTACTTCGTCCAAGTGTGTGCAAAAAGTCATGCATAAGTCATAAATGATCTAGAACATATGCTCTATAATCCATCATAAAGACATGCATTAAAAATACAACTTGACAGCTCATAAACTCAGAAAAATTTTGAAAATTTTGCCCATAAGGTTCAAAAAGAATAAATCATAGACAAATGAAGCATAGAAGAATTCTCATTCTAACCACTCCCCCACACTCAAACTGGACATTGTCCTCAATGGCCAAATAAGCAGAGCAACAAAATAGTGCCACGGGACCAAAAATACCAGGGAAATTGGGAGAAAGAAAATACTTCCATACTTTGTGTGCAAAATTAATTTCTTTCTCAATTTCAAAATATTCCAAAGTAGCTGAATACTAGGAAAACACCAAGATAATTGATAAAAACTTGGACAAAGTATATCACCAAACCACTCCCCCACGCTTAAGTTGGACAAAGTCCTTATTGGCAAAACATAAACACAAGAAATCATCTCCAAAGGAACTTAAAATAATAGTGGGTGAGAAAGTTTAAGTAATACTTCCCAAGTGCAATAATGCTCCAACAGGTATCCAAACTAGAGGTAAAGCAAAAGGCTTGTCCAAGAGGACATTATTCCTATAAAATAAAACACAAATAAAAGCACACGAAAAATAATAATAAAATAAAAACATATCTACAAACTAAAGAAAAAGACTAAAATAATAAAAATAAAACAAAAACTCTCTACACCCATCGTGCTTCCTCATTAAACCTTTTGAGAAGAAATTAAAGCTCAAAATAGAAGATAGGCATGATTAATGTATAATGAAGAATGGAGGATTTTGCAAAATGGAAGGTTCATGAAAATAATTTTTTTTTTCACTAAAGAAAAACACAAAAACCTCTTTCTCTAACATTTCTTTAGATACACAAATATTGTTGTCAACATATAAGTGCACGTGGTTTCTAAAGAATGCATCAAGCTTGAAATCACCAATTAACCCTTCAAAAGATTTGCAATAATTGAAATTCCCCTAAGAACTTAGCAATTGAGTTCTTAAAGATAGGATTAAGAAAATCCTTACTTTTCAAGGCATGGTCTACAAAAACTAAGTTACCTCCCTGAAATTGGGGTGAAGGGTAGAATTCGTCAACATCCTCAAAGGGTTTCTTATGATGTAGCATTGAAAGATCCAACTCCGTGAGGTATGATAAATTTACACAGCATCATTTGGACCCTTGTTCTCGAAGAATTGAGAGGAACCTTGAAGATTCTCTTGTTCAAGCATAAGGGACTTTAAGGCATCCTCAACCAACTTGGCTACTGTGTTCTTTGATATCTCAATCATTGAGATGCTTCTTTTTGCTACTGAACAAATGAATTTGTATTGGCAACAAAAGAATTCACCAATGTTATTAATGACGTCTCACTAAGAACATCAATGCGAGCTTGTAATCTTGCCAATCTAGCATCATTGTAACTCATTTGATTTTGTGCCCAAAAATAGTTGTCCATGATGTTATCAACCTCGCACAAAAATAAAAAAAGAGAAAAACAAATAAAAATAATAGAAAAACAAAGAAAAGAAAAAAAAACCAAAAACGTAAAAGCATGGAATAGAAAAAAATAAAGAAAAAAAAAACACACACACACACACATTAGATATCTTCACAAGCTACCTAACAACAAAGTTAGTGGAATTTAAAATACAACATGAAGTATGTTAGCCAATTAAGTCAAAGTTAGTAAGTTAGATTGCAAAAGTATACAAAAGATACACTGAATACAAAAGATGGCATCTTTTTGCCAAAAGAACAATTGTACATAATTACATATTCACAAATTTACCTATTTACATATTTACATGATTAAATCAACAAAATCCAAGATTTCATGCTATTGTTCCCCGGCAACGGCGCCAAAAACTTGATGCGTATTTATTTGGGTATAAAAAATGATATAAAAACTAGGCACATTCCCAATTAAGTTTACATTAAAATGTTAACTCCAAATTACACATACGAGCAAGCGTACTCATCCTTCACATAGCATAGGGTTCAAATGAGTGTCAATCCTCAAGGAACAAGTATACACTAATCACCTTTCTTTCATTGTTTAACCGACTCCAACGAAATAAAAAGAAAAATAAAATAAAATAAATATACATGTCAAGGATGGAGAAATATGCAACTCAAACTAATTTTTTGACAAACATGATCTTAAAGAACCTAACCATTACCATAACTAATTATTATCTTGGCATCATGAAGGATTAAAGTAGAATCACATCGATGGTCAATCCCTGAAATCACTGTCTTCTAGATAAATTAGAATAACTTGGTCTTGTCTCAACTAATGCATCCAAAAGATGTATTAAACACAGTCCTCAATTAAATTCCCATGGTCTCGGAAAATTTAAAACATGAAACTAATCAATGATCCCTTTTTCTCGGAAGACATCAATTAATCTTCAAATACTAGTTCTAAGCAATCAACCCCCTTGGTCCAATAAGTTATTAGCCAATAGAATATAAAATTAATAAATTGAAACTACCATCAACCCCATTGGTCCAGTAAATTAATGGAGAGAACCAACCAACTAATCCGTAATAAGTACAAGTAATTGAATACCAAGAATAACAATCAATTAATCAAAAGATCAAACAACTCTAAAAATCATGAATATCTAAAATAATGTCAAATTACAGTAAAACAATTAATACATCATTGTTAAGAAAAAGAAAACAAAGTAAAAGAAAGCACTCATATACAAGTCTCATTCTTCTTCATTTGAAGACCTTGTACAACCCTCCTTGAATTGATAATTTCCTCATTTGATTTGACTAATTTGCTATGATGATCAATGCATTCTCTCCTTTTTCCTTGTATTTTTCATCTATTTATAGGCTTAGGAAGTGCCTAAACGTGTTTTTGTTATGTTCTTGGCCGAGTAGAAGTTGGAAGCTACTAAAACTTCACATATTACAAAAAATCGTGTAGAAAAAATCAAGCACCGCCTGAACATCAGGGCACAGTTAGCGCCGCCTAGGCTCTCGGAGCCGGTGCCGATTGTGTTCTATTTCTCCAATTGTTCATTGATTTTTCCTTGAATTTCGCACAATGTACTCCAGAATGCTGCCGGTGCTGCCTTGGCTACTTAAGCCAGCGCCGGTTCCACTCTGTTCTGTCCTGTTTCACCAAATTTTTATCATCTCAAAGTTCATGAACCAGTCCATGGCTAGCGCCGATTTCAGTGCCCTTGCCGATGCCGCCTCTAATATGTTTCGTGACGTTTTTGCATTTTACCCTAAAAGTCTAAAATAATGAACAAAGTACTTTTCCAAGGGTAAAACCTCAAATATGAAGGAATATGACTAGTTATTGAACAAAATGTATCGCAAAAGAACCTCAAATAACTAGGAAAAATATGACTAATTTAGCCCCTATCGAACATCCTTACACTTTAGAATACAAAAATCTTTCTTTTTATTGTGCTTCAAAGTGAAATCAAATTACTCTAAAAGTAAAAAAGGTGCTCATCTATTCATATCTACTAAAACTTGTGAGCTATTTTTCTATGTTTTCCTTCATTCTATCTTGTATCAAGGTTGTGGTATAAAACCTAGTTGGGGTGAGCCTTGTTTGGTGAATGTATTGTGGTTGTGGTGTAAAACCCGATTGAGCTAAACCGTGATTGTGTGTTTGAAGAGGTTGGGTGTAAAACCGTGTGGTGATCCTCTTATGTAGGATTGGTATAGCCTACCACCATTGATTTGAAAAAAAGGTTTTAGTGATTATGTTGAAATCCTTAAGTGGGTACTTACGGATGTAGATGCAGATCGGTTGATGGTTGAACCACTATAAATCGTTAGGTCTTTTCTTTTGCATTTCATGCACATTTCACTGTTTTATTTTTACTGGTTGTTAGATCAATGATTTTATCTCAATCTTTGCATTTGTTGATTAGTTTAAAGACCTTTGTATTCTGCAAAAAGTCTGTATTTAATGCCTTAACTTTTCATCTTTAAAACAACCATTTTCCTACTATTTAGTGTTGCTTTGAAAGATTCCTATCTGCACTCCCTCAGCTGCGAAGCAAGCTATCTTTGTGAACACCAGCATTATCTATCCATCAAAGACTTTTATGTAGTTAGGTGAATCTGTTATTGTTGCTTTATCTATCCATCTTAATATAGATCTTCTTTTCATCATTTGGAGATGTTTCGAAAGTTCTTTAGCAACAAATTCAAGTCTGCATTTCTGAACTCTTACTTGTTTGGCCTTTATCAAAGAGTCATCTTTGCAATAAAGCTTATTCACCCCCTCTAAGAATTATCATAGAATAACTATTAGATAAAGTCCTTAGTATAATATTGTGTTAAGGAAATCATGACAGAGATCATGATGTGAAATTTCTACTATACTTATACTGTCAGTACTTAAATAGTCCCTCGTCATAGTATTATTCAGATAGGACATCATTAATGCATTAAGACTAGCACGTGTTAGACTTCCTGATCTGATTAGGTGGTAGTTCTCATATCCATGAGTATTAAGATACTCAAAATTAACACATGGATGCTTACTAATAGATCAAGTGCATTGAATGACCTGACTATGGGATAATCACATAGATAACTATGTAGTGTCGGTGATAGAATCTCGCTATAGCAAATGTGCAAGTATCCTTAGGCTTGAGATCTCCAAGGTACTTTGTTTGCTGAGTATTGTACTTTGATTCCTAATCTCTATAGAAAGATCAAGGGACACCTATGGTATGGATATTAGGTACAATTTGAGGTAAACGAAAGTAGTTGAGAGGGTCAATGAATGATTCACCATTCCTAATAGTAGGGCCGAATGTCTCATGGCCACTTATTGGAATTACTACTCTTGAAATCCTGGGCTAAGGTGATTGTGTATTGGAAATAGTTCTAATTGATACACATGTTGATTAGTGGATTCTTGGTAGAAGTATTATTACATTTAGGCCAAAATTAATATATATTCTGTAAGGAGTTGGGGCTAACTCGGTACTCCCAACTGAATGAGATATTATATGGTAAAGGGAATTTATTGCACTGTAGTTTGTTATTAAAGGGTTTATGTCAAGCCACTTGACTTCTTAGACTCTTGGATGGTCATGATGTGTTGCTAAATACGGCTCATGATGTGTTGAGTATGGGTTTAGTAATTGACGAATTAATAAACCAATCCTTATTAGAATTAATAAATTAATTCTAAATTTTTAAGGATTATTAATCTAAAAGACATTTGAATTATTTCATATTCGCTACCAATAGACTGGGAAACCTAATAGTTCACACACAATAGATGATTAAGTACTTAAGATGGTATTTGATAACATTTTGGGGTTAATTGTGAGAAAAAGAAGTTACTGTGGTTAAATTATAATTAGTTATAATTTTTTGGCCAAATTGTAATTGTGAGAACTTGTAGGTTCCAATTACAATTAAAGAATTCTATTTTTTTTTATTTTTATTTAAACGACATTTTCCCTTTCTTATTCTAAGTGATTTTTACCTTATCCTCTATACCTTCTCTACTTGCACAGAAACTGTGTTCTGGCATTCTTGAGAGCATACCTCATGTGGAAACTATTAGAGCCAACCTCACACTGAGATTGGAGTGTCTCATCTTGGACTCTATTGTAGACTATTTTTGGAATCAGTGTATCCAGATCACGCCTCAGTCATTCAACGTGGAGAGAAAATTTTGAACGACAGAGGTAAAACTCTTGTTTTTCTTGTGCCTGTTTAAATTATATGCATTTGATCTTGGGCTAGGATTTCTATTTTTCTGCTACTGTAAGTGTTGTAGTATTTTTTAAATTCCTATACCTGAGAGATATAGATTTCCCATAAGTGACCACAATAACGTATTGCACATATATGAAAATGAGCCTACTACTTACAAGGATGTTCAGAATAGTTCAAAATTGGACAAAGGGCTTGAAGCCATAAGGTCTGAAATAGATTCATGCATGACAATGAAGAATGGAAATTGTTGATCCACTCAATGGAATCGAACCTATTGGGTGCAAAGGGGTTTTGAAGAAGAAAATTGGCATGGTTGGTAAAATAGTGACCTATAAAGCACGATTGGTTACTAAGGGTCATCGTTAACAGCATAGTATTGACTATGACGAAACCTTCTCACTAATTACTATGCTGAAATCCATAAGAATACTCCTTGCACTTGTTACCCATTAAGACTATGAGGTCTTGCAAATAGATGTGAAAATAGCTTTCATAAACAGAAACTTGACGGATAATGTGTGTAGGATGCTACCTAAAGGTTTCACATCTAATGATAGTACAAAAGTGTGCAAGCAACAAAGGTTAATTTACAGACTTAATCAAGCTTCTAGGAGTTCAAACATCTATTTTAATGAAATAATCAAAGAGTTTGGTTTCATTTAAAATATGGATGAACCTTGTGTATACAAGAAGGTTAGAAGGAGTGCAATCGTTTTCTTGTTACTTTATGAAGATGACATATTGCTAATAAATAATGATGTACTTGTCCTTTAATTAGTTAAAGTTTGGTTATCGAAGAAATTCTCTTTGAAAGAACTTGGAGTAGCAACATATATTCATGAAATATGGATTCATAGGGATAGATAAAAAAGGTTTCTAGGACTTTCACAGTCTATATTCATAAACATAGTGCTAAATAGGTTTAGCATGGATCAATCCAAATAGGGATTCTTACCCATGTCCCATGGGGTAAGCCTTTCAAAGTCGATATCTCCAAAGATACAAGTTCAAAGGGATCACATGAGTTAGATTCCGCATGCCTATGCAATCAGATCCATCATATATTCCATGATATTCTCAGTTTGACGAGCAGGTACTAATTTATCCCTGGTGAGGGTCATTGGGTGGCTATGAAGAATATGCTTAAGTACTTGTGAAGGACTAATGATGTATTTTTGGTATATGAAGAAGATGAATTGAAAATAAATAGGTATAGTGATACTAGTTTTCAGTATGATAAAGATGATTTCAAATCACAGTCTACTAAGTATTTATATTGTAATAACCCTTACTTTTGTACTTTAAATAGCCACTATTTTGTATAGAATAAAAATTTGTCAAAGTGACTAGAACAAGAAATGATTAGTATAATGAGATGAACGTTTGATGCGATAAAAATATTTAGGGGCATTATTTGAAATTTGAAATTGTAGGGACCCAGATGGAATTTTAAGATTGTTCTACCCATACCTTTATATTTCAATTGGTGACTATTGTGCACAATGAGAATTTTGGGTATAAGCGCAGAATAAAAGTTGACCATTACAATAAGATAATCATTTTTGTAAAATTTGAGCTTTCAAAGGTATTATCGTAAATTTAACCACGAATGGGATTTTGACCTCAAATCAAAGAGGACTGAGAAAGAATTGAGAATTTTGACTCCCACCGTTGAACTCAGTAAAATATGTAGATTCAATTGGTGAAGTAAATGTTTTTCTGATTGAAATGAATATTGGTCTGAATTTTAGTTATTTCCTAAGGTAATTCTAAAGTGCGGTCGAAAATGAAACAGGTGGTATTCTATGATTATCTATTGATAATATATATCTCTTAGTGATTGGTTAATAAGGCCAAGGGTTTCTATTTGATTGGATGAAATAAATTTTATATGCATTTTCCGAAGCTTATTTAGCTAGATTTTCCTAAGCTTTCTCAATAAGCTTTTTACCGCACTAATTCCAATTGACCATGTGACTTATTTTCCATACACGAGGTGGTGGATGAGAGGCTGAAATTTAACCTAATTTCATTCATAAGAAGAGAGGAAAAAAGAAGGGGAATAAATGAAAGAAAAAAGGAGAAAAAACTAGAGAAAATTGAGAGAAAAATGAAAAAGAGAGAGAAAACATTCCAAGAAGAGAAAAATGAAGGAACTTGGAATATTTTCAGCTTATAGCAATCAACAAACAAGGTAAAAGTTTATGTTTCATGAATTAAAGTTGAAGCATGAGGAATAAGGATTGTTTTTATATGAATTTTTTTGAGATATTCATGATATTTATGGTTTTATTTGGAAAATTAGCTATGTTTTGAAGTTGTTGAGTGTGATATGTGTTCCAATTGCCTAGGGAAGCTATATGCTATGCTTTACATGGTGTATGAAGGTGTTTTGATGGTGGTTTAACAAATAGTCCATGCCTGCACAAGAAAGGTGTAACAAATGGAAAGGAAAAATGGATTTAATTGCTGAAGAAAATAAATTATTATTTTTGTTGTTTATAATTGTTGATTTTGTGATGAGAAAAGATCAATTTGTTGAGTTCTTTATCTCCAAAAATCAGAGAATTAAGGTGCTATTATGATCGAATTTGAGCAGGATTAAGTGTTATATAGTTTTTAGGATTAAAGGAGAATTGATGATGTGAAGAAATGAACAAAACCGAAATTCTACTTTGAAGGAAATCCCGAGCAGACCTAAAGACTGAATTAACTGGACAATATTGTCAGTTCTTTTGCGACCCCATGACTTGAATCTTGTAGTCAAATATCTCAGAGTCATTTTGGGACCAATTTGACATAATTTGGATTATAGATAGAAAGTTATGGTATAAATACCAAGGACAGCCAGTTCAGTGATGGGATGAAGAAGCTAGATGTTTATGATTAAACCTGAATGAAATGGAAAGCAAAATTGGTATTGCAAGAGTTAGAAATCATAAAGGAATGTGTCATTTTGGAGCAAGCTTGACATTAATTGGACTTCTGAATCAAAAGCAATGATATAAATAAACAAGTGTGCCAAGAAGGAGAAAATGCAGAAATTGGTTGATAAAAGAATAAACTCATATGTTGATTCCATGTTTATTGTTGTATACATGATGAATCAACGAAGCATGTGATGTAACACCCCGCTACCTAGGCCCAATAGGGCTGGGGATGTTGTCCCGTCTAAAGGACAAATGGTCTTTATAACTAGGTCACACAATCAAAATAATAGAATAAAACAAAACTTAAAACTTAAAACTTAAAACTTAATTACAATCCAAGAATTCAAAAACAAATCCAAAATAAAAATTGTTCACTCTCAACTCCCCAAATCATTACATAAAAATAGATAACAAAATGTGGATCCCCCGGCAGAGAAGGAGGAGAATCTTACCCGGTAGACCGATCACCTACCTTTTGTCAGTTTGCATAAAGTGTGGCATTCTAACTATTGTATGGTTATGGGGCCCAACGTGTCATAACACATAGCCGCCCTTTTGGGTGGTTGATTTTATTGTACCTGTATGATTGGAATAGCCAAAATGCCACTCTTACTTTTGAACATCATTTATTGCTTGTAAGTATTTCACCTACCTTTTTGTCAGTCTACACAAAGTATGACATTCTGACTGTTGTATGGTTATGGGGCCCAACGTGTGGTAACCCATGACCACCCCTTTTGAGTGGTTGATTTTAATGAACATATGTGGATGGAAAAGCAAAAACGCCACTCTTAGTTTTGAACATTGTTTATTGCTTGCCAGTATTTCTCTTATGAAGATTTTACACTTTGCATTCATGAACTATTTTCACTGGACACTCAAAGCACATACGTACTTACTGAAATTTTTTTCTCATCACACTTTTTACCATAATTTCAGGTCGATTCTACTATCTATTTTATGTAATACTTTGGGAGTTGAGAATGAATAATTTTTATTCTGGATTTGTTTTGAATTCTTAGATTGTAATAAGTTTTAAGTTTACAGTATTATTTTTATTCTATTATTTTGATTGTGGACCTAATTATAAAGACTCCTTATCATTTGGACGGGGTGACATCCCTGGCCCTGTTGGGCCTAGGTAGCGGGGTGTTATAAGTGGTATCAAAGCTTAGGTTTAGACAATTATTGATAGTATATATTCTATTTATTTAGGATTAAATTTTTATCTAACCTATCTTGTTTATGCTATAGGATGGTTAGGATGCTTAGAACCGCAAGGAAAGGGTAGCAGTGGCATCCTCCTATTCCCATTTACCCAGAAGACCTTTCAGTTCCCCAGCCTGCTCCTCAGCCAGTTATCCCTTTGGAAGATATCAGTGATAACGAGGTCTCGATCTATGAGCCACCCCCTATCCTAGTGATAGACATAAGCTCTGACAGTGAAGATGAGGTGATAGCCGTGGAGAAGGTACCCCACCCTCCTAATACCGTAGTGGATTTGTTAGCAGATAGTGATGACCTGGAGGAGATAGACTATGAGTCTCCACCTAGGCCTTCTTTCATTTCTCATCCCAATCGAGTTAAGCCCGGAGAGAGTTCTAGGCGCCTCGAAAAGGAGACAATAGAGGGGTTTACCAGTGGGGTTGGGGTAGATTTTTCTAAGAAATCTGGGGGATGGTTGTATGAGGCTGATTTTGAGGATTCTGATGAGGGCAAGAGGGGCTAAGAGTTATTATGATTAGGATATTTATTTATTACTTTTCGTAAACTCCTATATTAAAGACTTACTTTCTGTTTACTGCTTTAATTTCAAATTTATGCAAATAAGAGTACCTGGATTACTTTAAGGTTTGAAAAAAATTTTATGCAATTCTTTATACAAAAACTTACAACTGATTTTCTTTAAACCTGAATGTGATTGCATGCTCAAAATGTTTTAAATTTAAATGCATAAATTCATCATCTGGGCATTTTTTAGAATGGCACCCAAGCGCTGTGTAGCCACATCAGGTAGGAGAGTTCCGGAGGCAGAACATGCGGCACCAGAGGTTGAAACGACTCAAATGTAGTCACCCAACAGGGGAAATGAGAGTGAGCCAGATTTGGAAATGGGGTTGGAGGAACTTGTTGGAGTGACAATAGGTTAAGCATTCAGCAAGATTACCGAGATTCTTCAGACTTTGACTGAGCAGAGGATATCCCCAAGACGGCCTTCAACACCAGATACGGGCACTATGAGTCCGTAGTAATGCTTTTTGGGGTGACCAATGCTCTAGTAGTATTCATAGATTTGATGCATTGGGTGTTCCGACCCTATCTGGATAAGTTTGTGGTAGTCTTCCTCGACGACATTCTGATTTACTTCAAGAGTCCGGAGCAGCAAGCGAAGCATCTAAAGCTCGTGTTGGAGAAGCTGTGGGAGCACAAGCTATACACCAAGTTTAGCAAGTGTGAATTCTGGCTAGACAGTGTAGCCTTCCTTAGCCATGTGGTGACCATTGAGGGAATCAAGGTAGACCCGGTAAAAGTTGAAGTAGTGTTGATTGGAAGCAACCGGAGAACATCACTAAGATTCGAAGTTTCTTGGGATTGGCTGGTTACTACAGGGGGTTCATTAAAGGGTTTTCGACACTCGCATTGCCTATGACCCGACTGCTAAGAAAGGATGTTCCATTTGTGTGGAGTGGAAAGTGTGAGAAGAGTATCTAGGAATTGAAGCGAAGATTGATGATAGCACTGGTATTGAGTCTGCCAGAGGAAGATAAGCCTTACGCGTTGTATACCGATGCCTTAAAAGAAGGATTGGGAGCAGTATTGATGCAAGACCAGAAGGTGATCGCTTATGCTTCTCAGAAGTTGAGACCCCATGAAGTCAACTACCCTACTCACGATCTGGATATGGCAGCCATTATATTCGCCCTAAAGAAATAGCGACACTACCTGTACGGAGCTGAGTATGAAGTGTTCACCGACCACAAGAGTCTAAAGTACATCTTTACTCAGAAGGATCTGAATTTGAGGTAACGAAGATGGATGGAATTTTTGGAGGAGTACCGTTGTCTGATCAATTACCATCCCGGGAAGGCCAATGTTGTAGCTAATGCATTGAGCAGGAAAGTCGGTATGGCCAGGCTAAGAGTAAAGGAAATTCAAGTGGTTCAGGAAGTGTTGGACAGAAGGGTGGAAGTGCAAGAGAAGAGAATCGTTGTTAGCAACCAGAAGTTGGTACCGGATTTAAGATGGGAAATCGTGGAAGCTCAGCAAAGCAGCGCAGAGTTTTAGTTTTTCAAGGATAAGGAGCTCAAGCAACAAGGCAGTGAATTCTGGCAAGACGAAGCAGGAGCTTTGCAGTTCAGGGATCAGTTGTGCGTACCCGGAGAGCATCAGCTAAGGAACAAAATTTTGGAAGAAGCACACAAAAGCAAGTACGCCATTCATCCAGGAGAGGTCAAGATGTACTAGGATCTGAAGAGAACCTATTGGTGGCCTGGACTGAAGCGGGATGTGGTCAAGTATGTCTCGACCTGTCTCACCTGCCAGAAAGTCAAAGCAGAGCACAGGAAATCAATAGGTCTATTGCAACCATTGCTAGTACCGAAATGGAAGTGGGAGGAGGTGACCATGGACTTTGTCACCGAACTTCCCGTTTCAAGGACCCAGAAGGACGCCATATAGGTAGTAGTGGATTGGCTGACCAAGTCGGCCCATTTCATACTGGTAAATGTAAGAGACTCTATGGAGAAGCTGGCTCGGACTTATGTTCGAGAGATAGTCCGACTGCATGGAGTGCCTTCAAGCATCGTGTCTGACTGAGACCCAAGGTTTACATCTCGATTTTGTCGGAAGTTTCAGGAAGCAATGGGGTCGAGTCTGAAATTCAGTACGATGGCGTATCCACAAATCGATAGGCAGTCAGAAAGGGTTATACAGATATTGGAAGATATGCTGAGAAGCTGTGTTCTGGACTTCGGGGACAAATGGGTAGAATGTGTACTATACGCAGAACTGTCGTATAACAATAGCTACCAAGCTTCAATTGGGATGGCACTATATGAGGCTTTGTATAGGCACAAATGTCAGGTACCACTGTACTGGAGTTGGCCAGAAGATGGTCACGTAAGCAGAACCGGAGAAGTCTGTGTCTAGGAGATGTTGGATAAAGTAAAATTGATCAAGGAAAAGTTGAAGGCGGCTCAGAGCCGATAGAAGAGCTATGTGGATAACCGGCGAAGAGAATTGGAGATTCTAGTCGGGGACAGTGTATTTCTGAGATTGACGCCGAATAGGGGAATCTTGAAACATCCGAAGGGTGGAAAGCTGAATTCGAGGTATTTGGGGCCGTTCCCGATAAAAGAAAGGATTAGACTGGTAGCATATCGATTGGACTTACCAGATGGGTTGATGGGAATTCATAATTTGTTTCATGTATCACAATTGAAGAAGTACAATGCCAATCCCGGTCATGTTCTGAATCACGAGTCGTTGGTGTTGCAACTTGATCTGAGCTTTGTGGAGAAGCCCGTGCGAATATTGGACCGCAGTATCAAGAGTCATCGGAACAAGCAGATATCGATGGTCAAGGTTCAGTGGGAGCATTGTGGCACACAAGATGCAACATGGGAATTAGAAGAGTGGGTTAAACGGAAGTATCCTGAACTAAAATAGAGGTATGCCTGAATTTTGGGATGAAATTCATCTAAGGAGGGGAGGATGTGAAACCCCAGTTGAAACCAGCCTTAGAGTAAGGGGGTTGGGATGCATATCATATTTCTTGAATGCATAAATGCATTTTTGTATGATTTTATGTGCTCTAGATATGTGATTTATAGTCTAGAAGGCTTAATTATATTTATTGAGTAAGAATGGCAGAATGGTAATTTTTGCTTGAAGTGAAAATAGGCAGATAGCTTGAGGATCAAACAGGAAAAATATTTGGGAAAAGAAATAAGAACAAGAGTTGTTGTGGTTTAGTGGTTTGGAATTAATTCTTGAGGTCTTGGGTTCAAATTCCATCATTGGAGTTTAACATGATTATGATTGGTAATTTTTGTTTAGGAAGGCTATATTTCGGCCTTGTATGCTTTAGGGAAGAGTAGGGGTGTTGCCTTAGGGGAAATATGATAGGAATATCCTAATCCTACTCTTGTTCCCTACAAAAATTTCTAAGAGAATTCACACCTTTCTTGATCCTTAGTTTTTCTTACTTCTCAATTCATTAAGTTGTTCAATTTATTCAAGCCAATGTTATTCCAGAAAAATTCCAGCAAAGTGCTTTGGCTTTGATGGTTTAAAATGTCTAAGTGTAAGACATCTTATAGACCGAAAATGGGTAGGAGTTGGGGAAGGTTCCCAAGAGAATTAATCTCCATGGTTGAACCTTCAAAACTCCACCCTAGCTATGTTCATTTTCTTCATGAAGGAATTTGGAATTTTTCTAGCTTCTTGTGCATTCAAAGTGTCAAAATTTTCAGCCATCATTCCCTCCCAAATGGTGTAAAAAAAATGGCCCTCTTGTCTAGCTTAAAGTCCGAAATTTTATGTCCAAAATCGGACTGCACAAATGTTGTGCAAACCAGAAAATTTTCTGGGCAAATTCGCAGCTTTAGTGAGCCTAAACCAAGCTATTTTATTGTAGTTTTCACCCAGCATCTTAGCCACATTTTTCTTCCATAAAGAAGGCTGGAAACTAGCCTTGAAGGACCTCTAAATAACCCTTCAAATCTTCTGCAAGTTGGCTGGAAAATGGCAGCAAAAGCTGCCCAGAAATTTCCAGCAACTTGCGAAAAAAACTGTACAGGAATTTTTCCAGCTTTCTTCCTTCTCCAGCCCTGACTGAAACTTCACCATTTTTCTGTTCAAACTGCTCTTGAAAAGCCATGAACTGAGCTTCATTATCTTCCTAACCTTCTGCTCGAAAAACCTGTCCATGGCTACCCTAAAATATCTCCAACAATTACTCCAATCAAGCCATTGATTGAAGACCAAAATTTCAGCAAATATGTTTAGTAAACTTCTATAAAACATCCCTAAAAATACCAGACATTCCTTTGACATTGTACTCCCTCTTTTCAGCCACCATTAAGCCCCTTCAAAAAGCTTTCATCCAGCAAATACTCTGATCAAACCAGCCGGCCATTAGAGCTTCCAAAAGCTCTCCTCCATTGAAGATCTTCTTACCATATTTTGTTTCCTAAATTGATTCTCTAAAATATTCTTTTAGGATTTCAAACAACCAGCCTTTCCTTTTCATCCCAAACCAGAAATTCAATTACCAAAACCTCTCAAACAATTCGGCACTCCCTCCTACTCAGAATTTTAGCCAGCCTTCTCCCTTTTCTCTCCATTCTCTCCAAACCAAGAACACCTACTAACCCCCTCACGCCTAAGACCACTACAAACCACCCCAATCTTCTCCAAAAACTCCAGATTACACCTACTCAACCCCTTGAATCCACTTCTGCAATTGTAACATCAAACACCAAAATCAAAGTCTCACTTTTGGATAAAAAACTAGAATTTTCTTAAAGGCAGAACACTTTCAAGGTAAGCATAACTAATCATCTTCGTCTTCTTCCATCTTCGACCTTCATGAGTATATGCTAATGAACTCTCCTTCTCTCTCTCTCTCTCTCTCTCTCTCTCTCTCTCTCTCTCTCTCTCTCTCTCTCTCTCTCTCTCTCTCGGCTGAATGGTTACTTCAACCATAGCCATGTTTCTTTCTTCCTCCATTGGACGGACCAAGTCTCCCAGCGAGAGGATTCTCTAGAAATGTCCTCAAGGTAGTCATCATTCAAGTAAGTTTCTTCCATCTTCTCTTTAAACCCTAGAATCATGTCTCTTAGATGTAGTGGGATGAGGATGGGATATATTTGGAGATTAAGTATGCATTTATACGATGGAGTTGGGATTGATGCATGATGATGATTGGTCTTGGTTAGATTATATGACGTTTTAGGGTTTGTTGCATGCCTTATGTCGTGAGTAGTATGATTAATCAAGCATGTTAGATATTATGTCATATTTGGTGAACAGGGTTTATGTTCTTGTATTCTTGTTCAGGCCATGCATATGATTATGTTTAGTGGAGTTGAGATCATATGTTGGTAAATTTAGATCTATGCCTTTATTCATGATTTGAATGATTTAATGATTGGTGTAGAGTGTATGTTCATGATTGTGGTTAGCAATAGAAATTATGATCATGACCTTGTTGTCCCTAAGCTAATTAAGTTGACGAATTTTATTTCATCAATAAAAATGATTTATGCTATAATTTCTCCTAGTGATTTCAAAAACCCTAAGAAAATATGGTTTTGAACGATTATATAAAATAATAATATTTTAGTCAAGTAAATGATAGCTTTTGTTAAAGAAATAAAATATATAGATATTATATATAATAATATCATTTAATCAAGCCTTTTTTATAATAATCATAATAGGTAAAATGTTAATTTTGTAAGTTATATATTTATAAATACTAATAAAATTTATTTATTATCTTTTAATCAAAACATAATAAATCTACTTATTACAATTTTATTTACCAATTATTTTTGCTAACCAATAGCTATTACAAATCAATATTTTAAATAATACCATCTAGGACCTAGGACCTTTCATCAAATAAACCCTAACTTATTTAAAGCAAGATTTAAACCTTCAACTTATTAGTACCTATTTCCCAATACCCTAATTATTTTTATATCAAGCTAGGCTTAGCTTATAAACCCTTTTATTTATTATCTGGCCTTAAAGCTTGGGACACTAGGATCATGGTTGTAGTAAGTTGAGCTAGAATTATTTGTGAAAGTGAATTTTGGCTTGAGTTTAATTATGGCTCATGTTTAACCCAGGCGGGATTAGGTTAGTTGTTGCAGACCTTTATTTTGAGCAAGGATCAGGTAAGCTCCTGCATAAAACTTATTTGTTGTAAAAAGTTACAGTGGCAAGCTAAACCCGAAGTATATGAACACTTATTTTGAAAGGGCAATTAAGGACTATTTCCTTTCTTGTTTTAGTCAAACAAATTATTTGAAAATCTTCAAGCAGTTTTACTTAAACACTAAACTATTTCTAAAACTAATTTTGACAAAGACTTTGGAAACTCTTGATTGCCATTTTCAAGCAAAGTTATGTTTTATTAGTTTTCTCCCAAGTGGGATGAACTACGTTGAGTACTCAATAAGGGTAGGCTAGTAGTACTAGTTTTGAAGAGCAAGAGTAAGTCTTTTGGCAGGAGGCCACCTCCAGAAGATAAACTCAACTTAGAGAAACGTCAGTACTACTTAGTTATGCCGGTCCGAGCTAGCAATTTTCAGTCATGTGGACTATGTGTTGCCAGAGTGGACAACTGGTTTTTGTTTGGGTGTAGAGAAGAGGAGAATCTTACCCGGTAGGCCGATCACATACATTTTGTCAGTTTGCACAAAGTGTGGCATTCTGACCGTTGTATGGTTATGGGGCCTAACGTGTGGTAACCCATGGCCGCCCTTTTGAGTGGTTGATTTTATTGTACCTGTACAATTGGAAAAGCCAAAACGCCACTCTTGGTTTTGAACATCATTTATTGCTTGCCAGTATTTCACCTACCTTTTTGTCAGTCTGCACAAAGTGTGGCATTCTGACTGTTGTATGGTTATAGGTCCCAACGTGTGGTAACCCATGACTATCCCTTTTGAGTGGTTGATTTTAATGAACGTGTATGGATGGAAAAGCCAAAACGCCGCTCTTGGTTTTGAACATTGTTTATTGCTTGCAAGTATTTCTCTTATGAAGATTTTACACTTTGCATTCATGAACTGTTTTCACTGGACACTCAAAGCACACACGGACTTATTGAGATTTTTATCTCATCACCTTTTTTACCATGATTTCAGGTCGATCCTGCTGTGGGGATGAAGAGGTAGTTATTGCCTGCTTGGAAGATATTCTGCTATATATTTTATGTAATGCTTTGGGAGTTAAGAGTGAATAATTTTTATTCTAGAATTGTTTTGAATTCTTGGATTGTAATAAGTTTTAAGTTTAAAATATTATTTTTATTCTATTATTTTGATTGTGTGACCTAGTGATAAAGAGCCCTTGTCCTTCGGATGGGGTGACATCCCCGGCCCTGTTGGGCCTAGTTAGCGGGGTGTTACAACACTTGGGTGCCATTCTAAACCATACCCCAAATGTTAAGTGCTTGCATTCAAGGATTAAATCATTTTAGTTGAGCATGCATTTATAGTTAGATATAAGTAGAAAGAAATCAGATGCAAATTTTTTCTAAAGAATTGCTCATAAATTCCTCTTCAAATATTGATTTGCATAAATTTGAAATTTTGACAAAAACTAGAGTTAAAAACCCTTAACATAAAAGTTCACAGATAGCAATAAATAAATAAACATCTAAATCAAAATAACGCCTAGTCCTCTAGTCCTCATCAGAATCCTCATCATCAGCCTCATACCACCATCCCACAGAGTTCTTAGAAATATCTACCCCAACCCCACTAGCAAACCCCTCTATTGGCTCCTTCCCGGGGCGCCTAGAACTCTCCCCGGTCTCAACTTGGCTTGGAGGAGGAATGAAAGAAGGCCTAGGCAGAGACTCATCATCTATCTCCCCCGAGTCATCACTATCCACTGACAAATCCACTACGGGATTAGGAGGGTGGGGTACATGTGATAGGGGCAAAATTGGTTATACTTTGCTTAGTTATTTGAGGCTCTTTTGTAATACATTTGGTGAAATAACTAGTCATATTCTTTCATATTTGAGATTTTACCCTTGGAAATGTATTTTGGTCATTATCTCAAGATTTTGGGTAAAACAAAGCAAAATCGTCGCAACACAGAGCAGGGTCGGCGCCGGCTATAAGGCTGGAACCGGTGCCGGTTGCACTCTGGAATATATGCGTACAATTCGAAGAAAAATCAGTGGACGAATGGTGAAACAGGACCACGGCGGCGCCGGCTCCGGCTCCGAAGGACCACGGCACAGCGGCGCTGGCTGTGGTCTGTCCCTGAGGCGGTGCTGTGATTTTTCAACGCGTTTTTAGAAATCTGAAGAGTTTTAGCAGCTTCCAACTTCTGCTCGGCCAAGAACTTTTTACCCACGAGTTTAGGCACCTCTTAAGTCTATAAATAGATGGAAAACATAAGGGAAAAGGGGAGAATTCATTGATCACCATAAAGTTCAAGGAGGATTGTACAAGAAGGTCTTCAAAGGAAGAAGAAGGAGGCTTGTCTATGAGTTCTTTCTTTTACTTTGTTTTCTTTTTCTTGACAATGATATGTTATTTGTTTTATTATAATTCAACATTATTTTAGACATTCATGATTTTTAGAGTTATTAGATCTTTTGATTAATTGGTTATTATTATTGGTATTCAATTACTTATGCTTATTACAAGATTAGTTAGTCGATTCTATCCATTGACTTGCTGGACCAAAGGGGGTTGATTTTTTAAGAACTGATAATTGAATATTAATTGATGTCTTCCGAGACCAAGGGTTCATTGATTAATTTCATGTTCTAAATTTGCCGAGACCGAGGGGATTTAATTAAGGATTGTGTTTAATGCGTCTTTTGGATGAATAAGTTAAGACGGATCAAGTGATTCTAATTTATCTAGAAGATAGTGATTTCATGGATTGACCATCAAAGTGAATCTATCTTCATCCTTCATGGTGCCAAGAGAATGATTGGTTATGATAATGGTTAAGGTCTTTAAGATCATGTTTGTCTAAGCAATGGCTTGAGTTACATAAATCTACATCCTTGACATATACATATTTTTATTTTTATTCTCTTTTTTTAACTTTCCTTGTCATTTATTTTTCACTTTATTGAGTCGGTTAAACAATGAAAGAAGGGTAATTAATGTCTACTTGTTCCTTGAGGATCGACACTTGTTTTAACCCTATGCACAGTTAATGATGAGTACGATTGCTCATATGTGTGATTTGGGTTTAACATTTTAATTTGAACTTGATTGGGAATGTGCTTAGTTTTGTATGATTTTTATACCCAAGTCTAAACGCATAAAGTTTTTGGCGCCGTTGCAGGGGAATAATAGCATGAAAACTCGGAGTTTGTTGATTTAACCATGTAAATATGTAAATATGTCAATAGGTAAATATGTATATTTATTTTTTCTGCAAAACGGTGCTATTATTATTAATTTTTTTTTTGTATTTCGTGTATTCTTGTATAACTGTGTAACCTAACTTAAACTAACCAACTTGGACTACGTTTTTTAAACTAACTACATACTCTTGTAGATTCCATGTCTAACTCATCTCCTTGTTCAGGAGAAATGGTGAATTGGGATCTAAGAAGGTCGAACAGGGGGCAGTACCTCCATCACGCGTCGGAGGGAACACTCACAGCACTAGAATCAACAGAGCTTTAAACCTTAGTTGGTAAATTTGTAGTGCATGTCATAAGGCGTTTCCAAGAAATCAATTCCACATTCAAGAAATTCAACGCAATGATCCGCAACATGGAACAACAAATCTGGTTTTTGATGGATAAGGTAATAAAATCTCATGAACTCACACCGTTAGCTAGTATAGAAATAGCTGTTGTCACGTTGCGAAGTGGAAAAGAATTACCAGACAGACAAGATGAAGGCCGGCGCTGGGTGGAAGAAGAGAACCGGCACCGGATATCCATACACGCCGAAACAATACAACACAAAATGGAACCGGCGCCGGCTGAAGCACTGGAATCGGCGTCGGCTATCCCCTGTCCACCTCTCGAAAAACCTACTTTTCAGCCTAATGTACCATACCCTACTCATCCACATAAAGCCCAAAAAGACGCTTAATTCAACAAATTCTTAAAGGTATTTAAACAACTGCACATAAACATTCTCCTCAGTGAAGTTTTAATCCACATGCCCAAATATGCCAAGTTCCTCAAAAGCATGCTTGTTAACAAAAAGCAACTGGAAGAATTGTCTATAGTAGTCCTCAACGAAGAATGCTCAGCCGTCCTACAGGACAAATCAAGTTTGCCCCAAAAAGCAAAAGATCAAGGAAGTTTCTCTATCCTATGTCTAATTGGCACTCTTCATGTCTGTAATGCATTAGTTGACCTAGGTGCTAGCATTAATTTACTACCATATAAAACATTTAAAAGGCTAGGCCTAGGAGAACCACAAAGTACTAGGATGAGTATTCAACTCGCGAATCGATCTATCAAATACCTTGGGGGCATCATTGAAAACGTGTTGGTAAAAGTTGATAAATTTATATTTCTTGTGAATTTTGTTATTCTTGACATGGATGAATATTCTAGAGTCCCCTTAATTTTAGGTAGACTCTTCCTAGATACAGCAAAAGCATTAATTGATATTCATGGGGGGAGGTTGACACTGAGGGTTGGGGATGAGGAAGTCATAATTCGAATCCACAAGAGCATGCAACAACCTATGACTTCTAATTTTTTGTGTCTAAGAGTTGATATTCTTGACAAACCAAATTTTGAGATGATGCGGGAATCTATTGAGGAAGAATTGATGGAAACATCAATGGCATATTTGGAGGAATTTCATATCGAGGATGGGAGGCAGAATTTGGACCAAGAAAAACGCAGTTTGGGGAGAATAAAATCATTTATAGAGGATCCTCCCGAAGTAGACTTAAAGGACCTACCCAGGCATTTGGAATATGTGTTCTTTGCCAAGAATCGTAAGTTGCCTGTCATCATTACCAAAAATCTCAAGGCAGAACAAAAAACCAAGCTGGTAAGTCTGTTGGAAAAATATAAAAGGGTGATAGCTTGGAAGATCACTGATATTAAAGGTATTAGTCCATCCTTTTGCACACACAAGATCTTGATGGAAGAAAGTGCAAAATGCATAGTGCAATCCCAACGCAGGTTGAACCCACATATGAGTGAAGCGGTAAAAGGTGAGGTGGTTAAGCTCTTAGATTCCAACATCATTTACCCTATTTCAGATTGTAGTTAGGTAAGTCCTACTCAATTAGTACCAAAGAAGGGAGGAATGATGGTGAGCCCCAACGATAAAAATGAGTTAGTCCCTATGAGATTGGTCTTGGGTTGGAGATTTTGCATAGATTATAGGATGTTAAACAAAGCCACTCAAAAAGATCACTTCCCCCTTCTTTTCATAGAGGGAAAGGTTAGCCGGACACGAGTATTATTGTTTCTTAGAGGGATTCTCAGGCTACTTGCAAGTTCCCAAAGCTCCAGAGGACCAAGAAAAGACCATGTTCACGTGTCCATATGGTACTTTTGCATATCGTAGGATGCCATTTGGCCTTTGCAATGGCCCCAGAACATTCCAAAGGTGCATGATAGCTATATTTAAAGGACTCGTGGGGGACCTCATGGAGGTATTTATGGATGATTTCTCAGTTTTTGGTGATTCATTTGACTTGTGTTTATATAACCTTGAGAAGGTGCTCGCAAGATGTGAGAGACTAGCTTCATGCTTAACTGGGGAAAGTGCCACTTTATGGTACAAGAAGGTATTGTGCTAGGGCATAAAATTTCAAAGAAGGGTATTGAGGTTGATAGAGCAAAAATTGAAGCAATCGAGAAGCTACATCCTCCTATGTCGGTAAAAGTGATAAGGAGCTTTCTTGGTCATGCAGGTTTCTACAGGCGGTTTATCTTAGACTTCTCAAAAATTTCGAAACCTCTTACTTCTTTACTTGAAAATGATGCTGTGTTTAATTTTGATGATAAATGTCTCAACGCTTTTACCATACTTAAAGAGAAATTGATTAATTCATCCATTCTAATTGCCTCGGATTGGTCTCTCCCCTTCGAACTAATGTGTGATGTAAGTGACTTTGCAATTGGTGTAGTATTGGGATAATGATGGAACAAGCACTTCCAACCGATATACTATGCCAGCAAGACTCTGACGGATGCACAGGAAAATTACACAACAACAGAGAAATAGTTGCTTGCCATAGTATTTACCTTTGATAAATTCCACTCTTATCTTATTTTGTCCAAAGTCATTGTATATACGGACCATTCAGCCCTGAAGTACCTACTAACCAAACATGATTCCAAACCAAGATTACTAAGATGGGTTCTATTATTTTAGGAATTTGATTTGGAGATTAGGGATAAAAAGGGGGCAGAAAACTTGGCTGTAAATCATCTGTTAAGATTGGATAATCCAAACCTAGAATCCTTGCTAGACGAAGACATTGATGATGCTTTTCTAGATGAGCAACTCTTGCTCGTAGAAGGTGAGATCCAAACCCCACCATTGTTTGCCGACTTTGCTAACTCCTTGGTTGCAGGAATTACCCCGAAAGACCTCACGACACATCAAAGGAAGAAATTCCTCTCCGATGTACGACATTACTTCTAGGATGATCCATATTTGTTCAAGTGTTGTGCGGACCAAATTATTCAGAGATGTGTGGATTCTAGGGAAGGGGAAGATATTCTTCGATATTGTCATGAAGGACTTGCTGGAGGCCATTACCAAGACAACAACACTGCACAAAAGATGCTAGACACCGGATTCTATTGGCCCTCGTTGTTTAAAGATGCCCACAAGTTTGTTCAAAGTCGTGATAGGTGTCAACGCACAGGTAACCTTTCAAAATCTAATGAGATGCCATTACAAAATTTTCAAGCATGTGAAGTATTTGACTGTTGGGGCATAGACTTTATGGAACCTTTTCCTAGTTCTTTAGGGAATAAATATATCTTAGTGGTAGTAGATTATATCTCTAAATAGGTAACGGCCCTAGCCTTACCCACTAATAATGCAAGGGTTGTGGTTAAATTTCTAAAAAAAACTTTTCACTCGTTTTAGTGTGCCTAAGGTCCTTATTAGTGATAGGGGGACTCATTTTTGTAATGCACAAATGAAAAAAGTTCTCACACACCTAAGTGTGCACCATAGATTGGCCACCCCATATCACCCGCAAACAAGTGGACAGGTTGAGGTGGTTAATAGAAAACTCAAACGAATTTTGGAAAAAACTGTCAATCATACTTGGAAAGATTGGAGCTTAAAATTAGATGATAACCTTTGGGCATATCGAACAGCCTTTAAGACACCAATTGGTACCACTCCGTTTCGGTTCGTTTATGATAAATCCTGTCACTTACCCGTTGAAATTGAACACAAGGCTTATTGGGCAATAAAATTAGTTAACCTCAATCTTGAGTCAGCTGGAATGTCCAGGTTACTTCAACTCACAGCCTTGGAGGAATTACGAAACGATGCTTATAATCATTCCATACGGTACAAGGAGAAAGTCAAATGATGGCACGACAAGCATATCACTTACCAACCTGAATTTAAACTAGGCGAGCAAGTACTGTTATTCAATTCTCGTTTAAAACTCTTTCCCAGCAAATTGAAATCTTGGTGGTTGGGACAATTCACAGTAAGTAATATTGGCCCTTTTGGAACCCTCGAACTCACTCACCCCACTCGGGGCACTTTCAAAGTTAATAGCCATAGGGTGAAATGTTATGCTGGTGACAATCTTCCACATCCCAAATAGGTGGAAATGCTCTTTGACGAATCTACATAGAAAATGTGTGGTTTCCCAATTAGCGGCTGTTTTCTGTCTATTTATATTTCGTTTGTCTCTACTTTATTTTCTTTTCTAGTTGTTATGCTTTGGTATTTTCTTTTGTATTTTTTTAGGTACGTTGATGCTGCCTCCCTCTTGATGCATTCAGCTTTTGTACACTACAATGAATAGAAGTTTGTTTTTCCTATCTCTTCTCCTTTATTTTGTTTGGTCCCATGGTATTGGTTGTTTTGGTTATATTTATTTGGCCATTGAGAACAATGTCCAGTTTAAGTGTGGGGGAGTGGTTTGATTGACAATTCTTCTATACATATTCTTGGGAGCAGGATTTTTCAAAATTTTTCACCAGTTTCTGATTTTCTGGAGATTTCAAGCTGTATTTTTTCAGTGCATGTCTTTATGATGGATTATAGAGCATATGTTCTAGATCATTGATGGCTTATGCATGACTTTTTGCACTCACTTGGACAAAGTAGTTCTTGATCAAATGCTGTGCATTATTCTTAAACTTGTTTTTCAAAATTCATAGAATATTCTAGAACTTACTTGAATACCTCTCGAGAAGAAATAAGAAAGACATTCATGATTTAAGTTAGGGATGATGGTAATAGGCCTTCTTTGGATAGTTTGAGCTTTTCAAGCCTACCTATTGTTATTTTATCCCTAGTGCCTATTTTGAGCCTAAATTGGTGATTTCTTTCTTTAAAACTCGTTGCGATATTTTGTCTATTACTTGTGTTGAGAGTTTGTATTATTTCCAAATATTTATGCTCTTGAAGGATGAAAGTATATGTATGTTGAAAAATGTAGGGATGGAGATCATGACTTGTTACTTTTAGTTATGGATCAATTACAAGTGGAGCTAGGAAAAGAAAGGAAGTGGAATGGAAGGAAGAAGTTGAAAAAAACTGAGAAAGAAAAGAGTGTTGAGCTGAAAAAGAAGAGAAAGAAGAAAATAAACGAGAGGAATTGAAAAGAGAAAACAACAAGTTGCTAGAAAGAAAAGTGAGTGAAAAAGAAAAGAATAGTAGCACTGAAAACAAAAGAGCAGTAAAAGAAGAGAGGATTGAAAAAGAATTAGAAAAAAGAAGAATGGGAAAAGATAAAAAAAAAAAAAGGGATGGTGATGGAACTGTAAAAGTAAGTTCATATAAAACACTTGACACCATTGCTGGAAAAATTGAGTGATCTTGTGAGGAAAAGAGTTGATGATAAGAAGAGGTGAAGGCAAAAAGAAAAAAAGAAAATGCAAGTTTTGCTTGAAATGCATAAGGGTTGTTATATAAGGTTATGGTTTGATTGATTCTTGGAATAGGTAAACAAGAAGAGTTGGGAATTATAGGTTTATTTTGGTTATCCTTTTCTTGCTTACTCTCAGTTTTTCTTTGACTTTTGATGTTCCTATATCCTTCGTTTACTAAGCCGAATTACAAACCTTTAGCCTTACATTACAAGCTTAAAAGTCCTACTTGATCTAAGTAGAATCATGATATGTCTTGGATTAGTGGAGAGAGTGTATGAAAAGTAAGCATATGGAATGCATATTCTTTTTAAACTGACTTCTTTCCAATGGTTTGAGAATATTGTAAAGTATTGAGATGGTTCTACTAAGTCATTTATCACTACACAAGTCTTGCATTAGCTGTGAAAGATTTAGTATCATATGTTTTATGTTCATGAATAGAGAAAGCATTGAAGATATGGTTTTGGAATTGATTGAATGATTAAAACCTTGTGTTTTTCCTACTTGTTCTTGATACTTTTCTTGAGGACAAGAAAATAGTTAAGTGTGGGGGAATATGATAGGGGCTAAATTGGTTATACTTTTCTTAGTTATTTAAGGCTCTTTTGTAATACATTTGGTGAAATAACTAGTTATATTCTTTCATATTTGAGATTTTACCCTTGGAAAGGTATTATGGTCATTATCTTAGGATTTTTGGTAAAACAAAGCAAAACCGTCACGAAACAGAGCAGAGTCGGTGCCTTTCGTAAGGCTGGAACCGGCGCCGGCTGCACTCTGGAATATATGCCCACAATTCGGAGAAAAATCGGCAGATGAGTGGAGAAACAGAACTAAGGTGGCGCCGGCTAAGGTCTATCCCTGAGGCGGTGCTGCGATTTTTCTACGCGTTTTTAGAAATCTGAAGAGTTTTTGCAGCTTCCAACTTCTACTCGGCCAAGAACTTTGTACCCACGAGTTTAGGCACCTCTAAAGCCTATAAATAGATAGAAAACACAAGGGAAAATGGGAGAATGCATTGATCACATTAGAAAATCACTCAGTCCAAGGAAAATTCTTCAAAGTTAAAGGAGGATTGTACAAGAAGGTCTTCAAAGGAAGAAGAATGAGGCTTGTCTATGAGTTCTTTCTTTTACTTTGTTTTCTTTTTCTTGACAGTGATATGTTATTTGTTTTATTGTAATTTAACATTGTTTTAGACATTCATGATTTCTAGAGTTATTTGATCTTTTGATTAATTGGTTATTATTCTTAGTATTCAATTACTTATGCTTATTACGAGATTAGTTAGTTGATTCTATCGATTGACTTGCTGGACTAAAGGAGGTTGATGGGTGTTTTGATTTATTAATTTCATATTTTGTTGGCAATTGACTTGTTGGACCAAAGGGGGTTGATTGTTGAAGAACTGGTAATTGAATATTAATTAATGTCTTCCGAGACCAATGGTTCATTGATTAATTTTATGTTCTAAATTTTTCGAGACTGAGGGAATTTAATTAAGGATTGTGTTTAATGCGTCTTTTGGATGAATAAGTTAAGATGGACCAAGTGATTCTAATTTATCTAGAAGATAGCGATTTCATTGATTGACCATCGAAGTAAGTCTACCTTCATCCTTCATGGTGCCAAGAGAATGATTGGTTATGATTATGGTTAAGTTCTTTAAGATCATGTTTGTCTAAACAATGTCTTGAGTTATATAAATCTACATCCTTGACATATATATATTTTTATTTTTATTTTCTTTTTTTTTAACTTTCCTTGTTATTTGTTTTTCACTTTATCGAGTCGGTTAAACAATGAAAGAATGGTAATTAATGTGTACTTTTTCCTTGAGGATCGACACTTGTTTTAACCCTATGCTCAGTTAATGATGAGTACGCTTGCTCATATGTGTGATTTGGGTTTAACATTTTAATTTGAACTTGACTGAGAATGTGCTTTGTTTTGTATGATTTTTATACCCATGTTTGAACGCATCAACATGCTCCACGACTATTATCTTATCTTCACTATCAGAGCTTATGTCTATCACTGGGATTGGGGGTGGCTTATGGATTGGGACCTCATCATCACTGCTATCCTCCAAAGAGATAACTGGCTGAGGAGCAGACTGGGGAACTGGAAGGTCTTCCGGTAAATAGGGATAGGCGGATGCCATTGCTGCCCTTTCTTCACGTTTCTAAGCATTCTAACCAACCTACAACATAAATAAGATAGGTTAGATAAAGATTTAATCTTAAATAGTTGGAACATATACTATCAATATTGGCCTAAACCTAGGCTCTGATACCACTCGTAACACCCATCTATCTAGGCCCAACAGGGCTGGGGATGTCACCCCATCCAAGGACAATGGGTCTTTATAACTAGGTCACACATTCAAAACAATGGAATAAAATAATACTTAAAACTTAAAAATCCAAGAATTCAAAAACAAATCCAGAAATAAAATTATTCACTCTCAACTCCCAAGCATTACATAAAAAAAAAATATTAAAATCTCTTCCAAGGCGGACAACACTAGCTACTCATCCCCACAGCAGGATCAACCTGAAATCATGGTAAAAAGGGTGATGAGATAAAAATCTCAGTAAGTCAGTATGTGCCTTGAGTGTCCAGTGAAAATAGTTCGTGGATGCAAAGTATAAAATCTTCATAAGAGAAATACTGGCAAGCAATAAATAACAGTAAAAATCAAGAGTGGTGTTTTGGCTTTTCCAACCATACATGTACAATAAAATCAACCACTCAAAAAGGTAGTCATGGGTTACCACACGTTGGGCCCCATAACAATATAACGGTCAGAATGCCACACTTTGTGCAAACTGACAAAAAGTAGGTGATCGGCCAATCGGGTAAGATACTCCCCATTCTCTTTTCCCAAACAAAACCGGTTGTCCATTCCGGCAACACACAGTCCACTTGACTAAAAACTACTAGCTCGGACCGGCACGACCTACTGGAATGACATCTTATCAGGGAAGGACTCACCCCTCAAAGGTGGCCACCTAGTGAAAGACTATTCCTAATGTAGGATTTCTAAATTAATTAAACAGATTAAACGCAATGGAAAATAGCATGAAATCCAAGCCATGGATCACGAGTTTGCAGTAGAAATGGGAAAAAGAGAAGATCACGTTTATTACCTCTTGAAGCTGGAATTTAAAATTTTATTGTTCTAAGAACGCAGGCGTGATCCAGATCACAAAACCGGTTCACAGCAGCTCAACTTAAGTCCAAGAAAGAACTCCCTCTAATGATAATCCACACAAGGTCGAATGCTCACAATTCTATGCTAGTAGAATTTAGGAGGCTAGGGTTTGATTAATAAGAGAGAGACGGCTAGGGTTTGATCAAGAGAGAGGCAGAGAAATGGTTTCTCTGTTATTGTGTTAATAGTCTGTGTCTCTTACCCTAAGGAAACCGTTTCCTTATATTTATAGATTTATAATTACAACTTAGTCCTTCAACGTCCAATTGTCAACAAATTGGTCCTTGAAGTTTACGTAATTACAATTAGGTCCCATGAAATATAACAAACTTATAATTCACCTATAAATATATTCCCTTCTCTTAATTAAACCCACAATATTATCAAATAATATATTTGAGCATTCATACCTTTATTGTGTGTGACCCATTAGGTTTCCTAGTCTTATTGGTAGCATAATACGAATTAATTCTAACAATATTAGAATTCATAATCCTTAAAAAAATTAAGGATTAAATTTATTAATTCTCTAATTAATAAATCCATATTTAGCATATCAAGAGCGACATCAAGCAATGACTCTTGACCACCCAAAAGTCCAGAAAGTCAAGTGGCTTGACATGAACCTTTCAATAGCAAATTATCAGTGCAATAAACTCCTTTCACCATATAATATCTCATTCGGTCTAGAGCATGGAATTAGTGCCAACTCCCTCCAGAATATTATTAATTCTGGCCCGAATATTTTAGTACTTGTTCAAGAAATCCATTACTCGATATGTGCATCAATTGGAACCATTTCCATCACATAGTCGCCTTGGCCAAGGACTTCATGAGTAATGATTTCTACCAGTGGACTTGAGATATACTCTCCTACTATTAGGAGTGGTGAATCATTTATTGACTTTCTCAACTACTTTCGTTTACTTTACGTTGTACCCTATATCTATCCCATAGGCAGTCCTAGATAAGACTCCAAAGATTAGAATTAAAGTACAACACTCGTTAAACAAAGTACCTTGGAAATCTCAAGTCTAAGGATACTTGCACACTTGCTATAATGAGATTCTATCACTAGCACTAAATAGTTATCCAAGTGATTATCTCTTAGCTAGGTCATCCAATGAACTTGTTCCAAAACAAGCATCCACACGTTAATCCTGAGTATCCCAATACTCACGGATATCAGAACCACCGCTTGATCCAATCAAGAGATATAACATGTGCCAGTCTTGGAATATTAATAATGTCCCATCTTATTAATACTATGACTGGGGATTATTTAAGTATAAACACTGTATAGTGTAGTAGGAATCTCACATCATGATCTCTATCACGATTTCCTTAACATTGTGCTGTACTATGGACTTTATCTAACGGTTTGTACACATATTTAGATATAACAATCAAACTGAAAGATAAATAATGCCTCTTATTAATTTAATATGCAATATACATGGTACAAGTGATTGCCTCTAGAGCACAACATTAATACCTAACCCTTCAAAGACTAGTCCTAGCAGTCCACCCTTATTGAGTACTTAACGTAATTGATCCCACTCAGGGGAAAATGAACAAAACATAGTTCCATTTGGAAATGGCAATTAAGGATTTTCAAAGTCTTTGTCAAAATTAGTTTTAGAATGAGTTTTAGGGTTTGAGTAAATCTGTTCATTGATTTTTCAAATAATTTGTTTGACTGAAATGGGAATGAGGACAATCGTCAATTGCCTTTACAGAAGTGAGTGTCCACGCACTCTACATTTGGCTTGCCATAATAATCATTTTGCATCAAACGGTTTTTATGCAGGAGCTTACCTGATCCTTGCTCAAAGTAAAGGTCTCCAACAACTGACCTAACCCTGCCTGGGTTAAACATGAGCCATAATCAAACTCAAGCCAAAGATTCACTTTCACAAATAAAACTAGCTCAACTTACTACCATCATATCCCTAGTGTCCCAAGCTTTAAGGCTAGATAACAAATAAATTGGTTTATAAAATAAGTATAGCTTGATATTAAAATAACTAGGGTTTGGAAAACTGGTACTATAAGTTAAAAGTTCAAATCTTGCTAAAAATAAATTAGGGTTTATTTGATGAAGGGTCCTAGGACCTAGACGTAATTATTTAAAATAATAATCTATTATTAATTAATTGTTAGAAAATAATTGGTAACTAAAATTAGTTGTAAGTAAATTTTAATAGGTTATGATAAATAAATTTTAATAGTATTTATGAATATAAGACTTACAAAATTAATATTTCACTTATTATGATTACTTATATAAAAGGCTTTATTTGATATTATTATTTTATATAATAACTATATTTTTTATTTCTTTAATAAAAGCTATAATTTATTTAACTAAAATATCACTATTTTATATAAAAGACCAAATCCACATTTTCCTAGGGTTTTCGAAATTTACTAGAAGAAGTCATAGTATTAATCATTTTATAGATGAAATAAAATTAGTTTAGGGACAACAAGGTCATGATCATATTTTCACTTGCTAACCACAATCATGAACATATACTCCACTCCAATTCATCAAATCATCCAAATCATGAATAAAGGCATAAATCTAAATTTACCAAGACATGATCCAATGTAATACCCCGCCCAAAACCACCTTTGACTATGGGGAAAAGTCTTGCATTGCATAGCATTTTGCATTTTATGTGGTAGTTTAGAATTATTTTATTTGCATGGATGCATGTAAATTTTTTCGTTGCTCTTGCATTTGAATTAATTGATGTAAAATAGTTGTGTTGTTAAAGATTCGGATAAGGGAGGTTTGGTCGAAGATTTGGAAGGTGAGTATTAGGGGGTGGTGAGAACTGATTGTAGGAAAAATAAGTATTGCAGTTGTTTTAGAATAGCGGGGAGGTTGGTGATTTCCTTTGGCGACCCAAGTTCGAATCCTACCTTTTGTGAAGTTAGTTTCTCTTCTTGAAAATTCCTTTCCTTAGATTTTCCATGTCTTGGCCGAAAAAGATCTAGCAAACCTAGAGAAATTTTAGTGTCATTATTCCAAGGAAATAAGTCTCTATATTTATTTCCTAAATTTAAGGACCTTGATGTGAATAAAGTTCACTTTTAATTTTCAGCTTTTATTCCATAGGATTTTCGAAAAATCCCTAGCTAATAATTAAAATTTCAGCTTGAATTTAGCTAGACAAATCTTGCCATGGATAGTTGGAATTAATGAAGAATTTTTCTAGTAGGAAATCTTGTTGATTTTAACCTTGGAACCTAAGCTAAAAATCTGGAAAAAATTTCCAGCAAGAGCCGCCACTTCATATAGGAATCTTAAACTCTTCCAAAGCTAGGAAATCTTATCCTAACTCCTTTAGCAAATCAGATTTTTATTGCAATCCTAGTTCGACTAGGATTTTCTTCCTAAACCTAGCAGAATTTTGGCAGCTTTGTTAACACAAGCTGTCCGAAATTCCAGCACCTTTAAGTACAATCCAACCCTTCAAACCCTAGCTCAAATCCCCTAAAACAACTTCCATCAATTCAGATTATCTTTTCTGTGCAAAACCAGATTTTACTCACACAAATTCCAGAATTTCAGCCAGCTAGGAAACCAGGATTTTCGACAGCTTTGTACAGAAAATATCGGCCAGCCTTGTACTCCTATTCCAACTGAAATTCTGCACACAAACACATCGAAAAACCCCAGCTGATCAAGCTATTTTTCAGTTCCTATAACCCTCATTTTTTCTCTGGAAATTTCGGCAGAACCACAGCTAAAACAGTCCAGAAATTCTTCCTCTCCTGTTCAGCAATTTCGCACAGCAAAACTATTGCACGCGCACAGAAATTTCAACCCTAAAAACCTTCGCAAACTCTCCTTTGTTTGGCCCAAAATTCTGAACACAATCAGCCCTTCTCTTGAGCAATAGTTCAGCCAGCACAAGGGAGCAAAATTGCAGAATATTTTCTCCCTTAAACCCTCTCAAAGTTGGCAGCAAGAAGGCACTCGTGAGCTACAATTTTCGAACTTACTGTCCAAGAAACCTAAAGCCATTAGGAGTCTTTCTAAACATCACCATCTAGCCCTAAACCAATCTTCTCTAACTCTAAATCATAGCAGCCATCTATCCTCTCCATTCTACACAAAAATTCCAGCAAGAACTCCACAGCAAATTTTCAAAAACCTTAAGAACAACACCTTGCAAAAATCGATCACCCTCCAAGGTAAGCAAAAACCATCTCAACTTCTTGATTCCTTTCTTCCATCAATTATCTTCCTTTTCTTCTTTGGAATCACGCCATCTCAAGGCTGATTTCATCTC
This sequence comes from Voacanga thouarsii, assembly GCA_026120185.1. NCBI lineage: Eukaryota > Viridiplantae > Streptophyta > Magnoliopsida > Gentianales > Apocynaceae > Voacanga > Voacanga thouarsii. Next base: position 163,572 of record JANUWF010001236.1, on the reverse strand, counting down.
TTTATGCATTCTCGGTCATAAGAAAGGAAAAAGGAGATAACTTTTCTTTTCTAATCCAACGAACTCGGGACAATCACCATAGGAGCATCGAGATCTTGCTACCCGGTTGTTGTAAGGTATGGAAATAATTACCCTTAATGCCATAATTAAGGTTTAAGGTAGTAGATGATGTCTATTACCTTGTTGAATATTTGGTCATAGTATATGATCTTAGGGGATTGTGAATTGTTATGAAAATAAATGAGTTTAGCACATGTTCGTATTAGTTGAAGCCCTGATCATGATATTATATGGTTTAGATCAGGAGGATAATTGAGGAAAGGAAGTTGTGAATTTATCTCGTTTATTTGAGGCATATCAAGTAAGTCCTTGCATAAACTCTTTTGTTAAATGTTGTGATGGCAAGTCTAGGTTGTGAAGCTTTGTAAAGCTATTGTTGAACTATGTTTGCATGGGTTGTAAATGTGGATATTTATTCTTTAAACAGTTTTGTCAAACTAACGATTTTATCAAGAAAACTATTCTTTTCCTTAAACTTTTAGAAATCTCTTTTAAAGAAATCCACATTTTACAAAGCCAAGGTTTGGAAATATTGTGAATCAAGAATTGACGGATATGTTCGTTGAGTACTCAATAAGGGTAGGCTAACAATACTAGTCTTGGAGGGCTAGAGTAAGTCTTCTGGTAGGAGGCCACCTCCAGAAGATAAGCTCTGCTTGAAAAAGCGACCGTATTGGTTGGTCAGGGCGATCCGAGCTAGCATGTGTACCTGGTAAGGTATTATTTATTTTCTCGGCATGGACACCCGGATGGTTTTGTTAGGTGTAGAGAAAGATGAGTATCTCACCCGGTGAGCTGTACACTCATCTTGATCAGAACGCCCAACGTGTGGTAATTTGGTCCAGACAAGGTGCACGAAGTGTGGTGCCTTGGCCATTTTGTTCTCATGGAGCCCAACGTGTGGTGACATGACTGTTTATTCGAGTGGATGGTTGTTTTGTGTAAAGTATGATTATGGAAAAACCCACTCTTTGCGAAAGAGAAATTATTTATGACTTGCCAAATATTTCTACAAATGTTTTCCACTTTGGATACACGTACAGTTTTAAACACCACGTGCACACACAGGACTTACTGAGATTTATTCTCACACTGTTTTACATCATGTTTTCAGGAGATAGACTGGGCTGAGTCAGCAGGGCATTGATAGTTGAAGGTTTTCTAATTATTGTCATCTTTGCTTAGGAGACATTTATTGTTTAAGCTGTTGAATAATCAATTATTTTTATTTCGTTTTGCTCCAAGTTGAGCCTGATGTAATAAAAGTATTTCTTTATTTATCTAAGTTGAGTCTCTTGGAGGTTGCCTTTGTATTTTATACCTCGTTTTAAAGACCCCTTGTCCTATGGGATGGGGCGACATCCCCGCCCTATTAGGGTACGTAGTCGTAGGGTATTACAAGTGGTATCAGAGAACAAGGTTTAGGCAATTTCTTGACTTATGGGGTTCTATTTTCTCTAGTATTTTGATCTGATGCTAATTTTTATCTTTTGTTTATAGGATGGTCAAAAGAGTTGTATCGGCTATTAGAGACTAGCCCGCTGGCTGTGGGAATCCACCTGCCCCACTACTCGTAGCTGATCCACCTGAGTCTGATTCAGAGAGGGAGCGTGAGCTGCCGGTGCTAGACGACTCGGTGGTTGAGGCGGAGATAGAGGTCGAGGAGAGCTTAGGGGAAGATGAGGGAGATGAGGAGATGACGGAGTTGAGTGAGGGAGAGGTAGATCAGGTAGGGAATAAGGGAGACGATGAGAATGAGGGAGAGATGGCTGGGGTAGAAGGAGAGAATGAGGAGGTAATGGAGGTTCCCCAGACCCCGCAGATAGGGGAAGTTGGTAGGACCCCTACTTGCCATAACCCTAAAGGGTCCAGTGGTGAGGGATGTACGCCGAGAGATGGGGTTGCCCCGGGAGAAAGAGACCTTTGGCAGTCAGTTCTAGGAGGGGTAGATAAGGGGAAGAGGAAGCTGGAAGAGAGTCCTAAGGGGTGTGGACTGGGCATAGATGCCTTGCTAAGAAGAGAAGGGTTGTTTGACTTGGTTGATTTAGGGAGTGAGAGGCCTGCGCTTAAGGGTGCGGTTAGATTAGCATTGGATGAGCTCTATCAGACAGCCATGAGAGCCAAGAGAGACCGAGAGGGTGAGTCAGGGCAGCCAAGTGGGAGTGTTGGTTTCGCAAGGGAATACATAGGGAGACCCGATAGTTCCGTGGGGTGGCTTGTGGAACAGGCCTCTGACGACTCCGATGCTTCTGTTGAAACTAGGGATAGTCGAACATAGAAGACCAGTAGCTTTTACTTTTCTTTCCTTGGGATTTGCATACCTTTGTTTGTTTAATTCTTTTAAGGGAGCATGTTGCTCATAGGGCTTATTTGTCATTTTAAATAAAAAGGGTGACATATGGGATAACCTCTTCTTTTCTGCAAAGAATGGTTTTTATGAAAAGCATGAGTTTCGTTTATTGCTTGATTTACCCTTGCACAATATCATCACATTCTCTTTTAGATAAGTACATTGCTATCAACTGATCATGCATCTAAGCATATTCTTTTCCCCTTAGTAACTAACTGACCCTGAGTGAATGTGATTAAGATGGCACCAAGACGCAAAACAGTTGTGCATAGCAGAACGGTGCAGGAGAGTGCATCTTCCACCCCGGAATTTGGGCAGGTGCATCGTTCCATCCCCGACGTGGAAGAGCACCTGCCACGTGAGCAGGAATTGGCTTCGGAGAGGTCACAAGATGTGACCATGGGTCAGGCTTTCGACAAGATGGCATCGATCCTATAGAATCTAACGGAAAGAGTGGATAAGGTGGCCAGGAAACCACCGAGGGGAGAAGATGAAGCCTTGGAGCGTTTCCTGAAGTTCCAGTCTCTTACATTCTAGGGGGAGGTGGAACAGGACGAGAAAGCCGAGCAGTGGATTGAGCAAATGGAGGACATCTTCGCTACTTTGCAGTACTCAGAAGAGTGGATGGTGAAGTTTGCTACTTTTCGGCTAAGGGGACCGTCTCGAGCATGGTGGCAGCGGGTACGGAGTGATTGGGATAGAGAGGAGCAGGAATGGACGTGGGACGATTTTACGGAAGCCTTTCGGGCCGAGTACATTTCTCGATGGGTGGCTGAGAAGAGGGAGGACGAATTCCAGACCCTCAGGCAGGGAGGCATGATCGTGGCCCAATATGCAACCCGATTCATGCAGTTGTCTAAGTACTACAACTGCTTGGTAGATACGGAGCAGAAGCGCACCCGACAATTCGTGAAAGGGCTTAGGCCAGAGTTGAGGAAGGCATTGGCTCCATCACCGCCTACATCGTACACCACCGCCGTGGACGCAACTTCCTGGACGAAAAATGAAGATCGACATCGACCGGTGAGTAGACCCTTCCAATAGAATCGTCCACCTACGAGGCCTTCAAGCAACAAGTGACCCGCGGCCTCTATGCCTTAGGGAAATCGGGGCAAGTAGCCTCGAGTGCCAGTAGCAGGACCGATGCAAGGTAGCCTGAATCACCGGCTGTGTTGGAAGCGAGGCCACACCAAAAGAAACTGCTGGGGTAATAGGGGTGTAAGGAGGTGCTTCAATTGCGGAGACCCGGGATACCTGAGAAACGTCTGCCCCAAACCCTTAAGGATTGAGCAGACCGCGCCGGCCCAACCAATGGGAGGAAATAGAGGCGCCACCGCTGGACCAGCTGAAGTGGGAGGCCAGAAGCCTCAGGTGAAGGCCAAAGTTTTTGCCCTGAACCGAGAGGAAGTCGGAGCGAACACCGCCGTGATTGAAGTTAACCTTTCTATCCAAGGTTGTCTTGTTAATGTTTTGATAGATCCAAGATCCACACACTCTTATGTAAGTAAAGTGTGTGTATCATATCTGGGTTGGGAAGGAAATGAGCTACCTTATACCCTAGTAGTTAGTTCCCCCTTGGGAAAGGTGGTGGAAGCAAGCAAGAAAATGGGAAGTTATGGAGTTGAGGTAGGGAAGGAGATTCTAGAGGCCGATCTTATAATCCTACCCATGGATGATTATGACATGATCTTGGGCATGGACTGGTCGTCGAAACACGGAGCTCGTGTGGACTGCAAGATCAAGACGGTGCAATTTGTGAGACCTGGACGGGATGTAATTGAATTCAACGGCAAGCGAACGAATGAACTGAAATTTCTTATTGCTGGTGCTAAAGCCCGGAAGTTACTCAAGAAATGATTTACGGGATATTTGGCATACCTCCTGAACAAACCTAAGGACCAGTGTACCTTGAAAAGTACGGAGGTAGTAAAAGACTTTTCGGATGTTTTCCCTACTGAGCTCACTTTTCTACACCCTGAGCGGGAAGTTGAGTTCACCGTAGATCTGATTCCTAGAGCGGAACTGGTGTTAAGAACCCCCTACTGGATGGCACTGAAAGAGCTAAAAGAGTTAAAGGAGCAATTGGAGGAATTGGTAAGGCAAGGCTACATCCAACCGAGTACGTCGCCGTGGGGAGCCCCGGTGTTGTTTGTCAAGAAGAAAGACGGAACCTTGAGGCTATGCATTAACTATCGGGGATTGAACAATCTAACGATAAAAAATAAGTACCCTCTACCCTTGATCGATGAGTTGTTTGATCAACTGCAAGGCGCCGCTTGTTTTTCGAAGTTGGACCTACGACAAGGATACTACTAGGTGAGGATCAAAGAAGAAGACATTCCTAAGACTGCATTCAACACGCGGTATGGCCACTATGAATTTGTAGTAATGCCATTCGGTGTAACCAACGCACCGGCAGTATTCATGGATTTGATGCATCGCATTTTCCAACCATACCTGGACAAGTTTGTGGTCATATCCATCGATGACATTTTAATCTACTCCAAAAATCCGGAGGACCACGCGGAGCACTTAAGATTGGTCCTAGAGAAGCTGAGGGAATTCAAGCTTTACGCCAAGTTCAGTAAGTGTGAGTTTTGGCTGAGCTCGGTATCTTTCCTTGGTCACGTGATATCCAAAGAGGGGATCAAAGTGGACCCTGCCAAGGTGGAAGCCATAGCTAACTAGAAATAACTGGAGAAAATTACCGAGATACGAAGTTTCCTTGGGTTGGCCGGGTACTATCGGCATTTCATTAAAAATTTCTCTACTCTGGCTTCACTAATGACACGACTGTTGAAGAAGGATGTCGCTTTTTCTTGGAGTAAGAAGTGCGAAAAGAGCTTCCAAGAACTTAAGAGGAGGTTGATTACAGTACCCGTGCTGAGTCTGCCTGAGGCTGATAAGCCCTATGCACTCTATATAGATGCATCCAAGGAATGACTAGGAGCTGTGCTGATGCAGGAAGGGAAAGTCATAGCTTATGCATCAAGGAAGCTAAAGCCGCACGAAGCTAATTATCCCACGCATGACCTGGACTTAGCAGCTACAGTGTTCGCCTTGAAGAAATGGCAACATTACTTGTACGGTGCGCAATACGAAGTTTTCACTGACCATAAGAGTTTGAAGTACATCTTCACGAAAAAGGACTTGAATCTCTGGCAACGTAGGTGGATGGAGTTCCTGGAAGAGTATAAGTGCCCTATTAACTATCATCCGGGTAAAGCAAATGTGGTAGCAGACGCTCTAAGTCGGAAGGTGAAAATGGCACACTTGAGAATACAAGAGGTGTCGGCAGTCTAGGATATCCTGGAGAAAGAGGCGTAAGTGTAAGAGAGGAAGATCTGCGTGAGCAACTTAACCCTGAAACTCGATCTAGACTAGGAAATTGTATCAGGTTAACAGGGCAGTGCAGAATTTCAAACTTTCAAGGACAAAGAGATCGCGAGAGGAGGAAGCGATTTCCGGACCGATGAGAATGGGGTATTATACTTTCGGGACCGAATTTGTGTACCGGACATCCAAGACTTAAGGAAAAGGATACTGGATGAAGCGCACAAGAGCAAATATAACATACACCCTGGGGAGATAAAGATGTACCAAGACTTGAAGAGGAAATATTGGTGGGCTGGAATGAAGAGGGATGTAGTTCAGCATGTGTCAACCTGGCTGACGTGCCAGAAGGTTAAAATGGAACATAAGAAGTCTGCAGGGTTACTACAACCATTACAGATTCCCAAATGGAAATGGGAAGAGGTGACCATGGACCTTATGACTGGACTTCCGATGACCAAGTCACACAAAGATGCAATCTGGGTGGTAGTGGACCAATTGACGAAGACAGCGCACTTCATACCGGTAAACGTAAGGGACTCGATAAAAAAGTTGGCTCAGATATATACCCGATAAATTGTAAGGTTGCATGGTGTACCATCGAGCATTGTGTCAGATAGGGACCCTAGATTCACTTCAAGGTTCTAGGGTAAGTTCCAGGGGTCCTTGGGCACGACCCTAAAATTCAGCACCTCTGCTCATCCGCAGACCGATGGTCAATTCAAAAGAGTCATTCAGATACTGGAAGACATGCTCTGAGCATGTATCTTGGACTTTGGAGATAAGTGGATTGAGTCTTTACAACATGCGGAGTTAGCATATAACAACAGCTACCAGGCGTCGATCGGAATGGTGCCGTACAAAACATTGTATTGGCGAAAATGCCAAATACCGATATACTAGGGATGGACAGAAGAGGGGAACGTTAAGAAGACTGGTGAAATATGCATTTAGGAGATGACGGACAAAGTCAAGGTAATCCGAGAAAGACTAAGAGCAGCGCAAAGCAGGCAGAAAAGCTATGCAAACTCTAGGAGAAGAGAATTGGATTTCCAAGTAGGTGACCGTGCATTCTTGAAGTTAACTCCTAGTAGAGGAATCCTGAAACATCCGAGAGGAGGGAAGTTGAGTCCAAGGTATTTGGGACCATTCCCGATATTGGAGAAAATTAGAACGGTTGCCTACCGATTGGATCTACCTGATGGTCTAACCGAGATGCATGATGTATTCTATATCTCTCAGTTAAAGAGGTACAACCCCGATCCGAGTCATGTACTCAAAAAGGAACCGTTGCAGTTGCAACCAAATCTGAGTTATGTGGAGAGACCCGTCAAGATCTTAGAGCAGAGTATTAAGACACTTCGAAACAAGCAGATACCCATGATAAAGATACTTTGGGATCATCACGGAGCACAAGATGCAACGTGGGAACCAGAGGAATGGTTAAGACGGAACTATCCGGATATGCTCGAAAGGTATGGAATCTGAATTTCAGGACGAAATTCTCATAAGGGGGTGGGGATGTAATACCCCGCCTAAAACCACCTTTGACTATGGGGAAAAGTCATATATTGCATAGCATTTTGCAATTTATGTGGTAGGTTAGAATTATTTTATTTGCATGGATACATGTAAATTTTTCCGTTGCTCTTGCAATTGAATTTAATTTATGTAAAATAGTTGTGTTGTTAAAGATTTGGATAAGGGAGGTTTGGTCAAAGATTTGGAAGGATGAGTATTGGGTGGTGGTGAGAACTGATTGTAGGAAAAATCAGTATTGGAGTTGTTTTGGAATAGCGAGGAGGTTGGTGATTTCCTTTGGTGACCCGAGTTCGAATCCTACCTTTTGTGAAGTTAGTTTCTCTTCTTGAAAATTCCTTTCCTTAGAGTTTCCATGTCTTGGCCGAAAAAGATCTAGCAAACCTAGAGAAATTTTAGTGTCATTATTCCAAGGAAATAAGTCTCTATATTTATTTCCTAAATTTAAGGACCTTGATGTGAATAAAGTTCACTTTTAATTTTCAGCTTTTATTCCTTAGGATTTTCGAAAAGCCCCTAGCTAATAATTAAAATTTCAGCTTGAATTTAGCTAGATAGATCTTGCCATGGATAGATTGAAATAATGAAGCATTTTTCTAGTAGGAAACCTTGTTGATTTTAACCGTGGAACTTAAGCTAAAAATTTGGAAAAAATTTCCAACGAGAGACACCACTTCTGAGAGGAATTTTAGCTCAACTTAAACTCTTCCAAAGCTTGGAAATCTTATCCTAAATCCTTTAGCAAATCAGATTTTTATTGCATTCCTAATTCGACTAGGATTTTCTTCCTAAACCTAGCAGAATTTTGGCAGCTTTGGGTCAACACAAGCTGTCCAAAATTCCAGCACCTTTAAGTACGATCTAACCCTTCAAACCCTAGCTCAAATCCCCTAAAACAACTTCCATCAATTCAGATTATCTTTGCTGTGCAAAACCAGATTTTTCTCACACAAATTCCAGAATTTCGGCCAGCTAAGAAACCGGGATTTTCGACAGCTTTGTACAGAAAATTTCGGCCAGCCTTGTACTCCTATTCCAACAAAAATTCTGCACACAAACACACCGAAAAACCCCAGCTGATCAAGCTATTTTTCAGTGCCTAAAACCCTCATTTTTTCTCTGGAAATTTTGGCTGAACCACAGCTAAAACAGTCCAGAAATTCTTCCTCTCCTGTTCAGCAAATTCGCACAGCAAAACTACTGCACGCGCACGGAAATTTCAACCCTAAAAACCTTCGCAAAGTCTCCTTTGTTTGGCCCAAAATTCTGAACACAATCAGCCCTTCTCTTGAGCAATAGTTCGGCTAGCACAAGGGAGCAAAATTGCAGAATATTTTCTCCCTTAAACCCTCTCAAAGTTGGCAGCAAAAAAGCACTCGTGAGCTACAATTTTCGGCCTTGCTATCCAAGAAACCTAAAGCCATTAGGAGTCTTTCTAAACATCACCATCTAACCCTAAACCAATCTTCTCTAACTCTAAATCATAGCAGCCATCTATCCTCTCCATTCTACTCAAAAATTCCAGCAAGAACTCTACAGCAAATTTTCGAAAACCTCAAGAACAACACCTAGCAAAAACCGATCACCCTCCAAGGTAAGCAAAAACCATCTCAACTTCTTGATTCCTTTCTTCCATCAATTATCTTCCTTTTCTTCTTTGGAATCACACCATCTCAAGGATGATTTCATCTCTTTATGCATTCTCGATCATAAGGAAAGAAAAAGGAGACAACTTTTCTCTTCTAATCCAACGAACTCGAGACAATCACCATAGGAGCATCGGGATCTTGCTACCCAGTTGTTGTAAGGTACGGAAATACTTACCCTTAATGCCGAAATTAAGGTTTAAGGTAGTAGATGATGTCTATTACCTTGTTGAATATATGGTCATAGTATATGATCTTAGGGGATTGTGATGGCAAGTCTACGTTGTGAAGCTTTGTAAAGCTATTGTTGAACTATGTTTGCATGGGTTGTAAATGTGGATATTTATTCTTTAAACAGTTTTGTCAAACTAACGATTTTATCAAGAAAACTATTCTTTCCTTAAACTTTTAGAAATCTCTTTTAAAGAAATCCACATTTTACAAAGCCAAGGTTTGGAAATATTGTGAATCAGGAATTAACGGATATGTTCGTTGAGTACTCAATAAGGGTAGGCTAACAATACTAGTCTTGGAGGGCTAGAGTAAGTCTTCTGGCAGGAGGCCACCTCCAAAAGATAAGCTCTGCTTGAAAAGGCGACAGTATTGGTTGGTCAGGCCGGTCCGAGCTAGCATGTGTACCTGGTAAGGTATTGTTTATTTTCCCGGCATGGACGCTCGGATGGTTTTGTTGGGTGTAGAGAAGGAGGAGTATCTCACTCGGTGAGCTGTACACTCATCTTGATCAGACGCCCAACGTGTGGTAATCTGGTCCGGACAAAGTGCACAAAGTGTGGTGCCTTGGCCATTTTGTTCTCATGGAGCCCAACGTGTGGTGACATGACTGTTTATTCATGTGGATGGTTGTTTTGTGTAAAGTATGATTATGGAAAATCCCACTCTTTGCGAAAGAGAAATTATTTATGACTTGCCAAATATTTCTACAAATGTTTTCCACTTTGCATACACGTACAGTTTTAAACACCATGTGCACACACAGGACTTACTGAGATTTATTCTCACACTGTTTTACATCATGTTTTCAGGAGATAGACTGTGCTGAGTTAGCGGGGCATTGATAGTTGAAGCTTTTCTAATTATTTCCATCTTTGCTTAGGAGACATTTGTTGTTTAAGCTGTTGAATGATTAATTGTTTTTATTTCGTTTTGCTCCAAGTTGAGCCTGATGTAATAAGAGTATTTCTTTATTTATCTAAGTTGAATCTCTTGGAGGTTGCCTTTATATTTTATATGTCGTTTTAAAGACCCCATGTCCTATGGGACGGGGCGACATCCCCGTCCTTTTAGGGTACGTAGTCATGGGTTGTTACATCCAAAGTCTACTAACATAAACATAATCATGGCCTTAACAATCGTATATGAACATAAATCCTATTCACCAAAGGTGACATAATTTCTAACATGCTTGATCACATAAACCACTCACGACGTGGAGAGCATGCAACAAAGCCCTAAAAACGACATACAATCAATCAAGACAATCAACTCGTGCATCAATCCCATCTCTATCATATACACACATTTATTCATGCCTCAATCTCAACTCATCACAACAACACATGCTCAAACCCTAATCATAATCCATCTTCTTCCAATATCATCCTAGAGACATGAATTTAGAATTTAAAAAGAGGGTTGAAGAGGCTTACTTGATTGATGTGTACCTTGGAGTAGTTTCAAATGGATCCTAACTCTTAGGGTCTTGATCCGACCAATAGAGATGAAGGAAACATGGCCATGGTTGAAGTCACCATTCGGCCGAGAGAGAGAGAGAGAGAGAGAGAGAGAGAGAGAAGAGAGTCCATTAGTTTGTTTATATATACATATATTTATTAGAAGTTGAAGATGAGAGAAGGTGGGGTGATTGATTAGGCTTACCTTATAGGTGTTCTTGAGCCTTCACAAAAATACAGGTTTTTTAATCTAAAAGAGAGAGTTGGATTTCGGTATTTGCTGTTAAAAATTGCAGACGTGCCTTCAAGGGGATGAGTAGGTATGATCTGGAGTTTTTGGAGAAGATTGGAGAAGTTTGGAGTGATCTTAGGCGTGAGGATGTTTATTAGGTGTTCTTGGTATTGAGAGAATGGAGAGAATAGGGAGAGGGCTGGCCGAAATTCTATGTAGGAAAGAGTGGCCGACTGATTTGGAGGGTTTAGAAAGTTGAATTTTCTGATTTTAGAGGAAAAAGAATGCTGGTTGTTTGAAATCCTAAAAGAATATTTTAGGAGATCAATTTTGAAAACAAAATATGGTAAGAAGATATTTGATGGAGAAGAACTTTTGGAACTTGTAATGGCTGGTTGGTTAACTAGGGATTTTGCTGGAATGAAAGCTGGTTGAAGGAGTTTAATGGTGGCCGAAAATATGATGTTCAAAGGTGGAGGGATTGTCTAGTTGTTGGAGGTTTAATTCATGGAAGGTTGCTAAAATAGATTACTAAAATTTTAGACTTCAATCAATGGTTTTTTTGGAGTGATTGATGGAGAGTTTTTAGGAGCAGCCATGGATTGATTTTTGAGCAGAATGCTGGAGAAGATGATGAAGCTCAGTTCAGGGCTGTTAAAGGGAAGTTTGTACAGAAAAAATGGTGGAGGTTTCGGACAAGGCTGAATAAGAAGCAAGGCTGAAAAAATTATGGACAGATTTCGCAAGTTGCTAGAATTTTCCTGGGCGGATTTTGCTGCCATTTTCCAGTCAGCTTGCAGAAGATTTGAAAGGGTTTTTAGAGGTCTTTCAAGGCTAGTTTCCAGCCTTCTTTATGGAGAAAAAACATGGCTAAGATGCTGGGTGAAAAACTGGAAGAATCTGCTTGGTTTAGGCTCACCAATGCTGCGAAATTGTCCAGGAAAATTTCCTGGTTTGCACAGCATTGGTGCAGTCCAGTTTTAGCCTTATAATTTCAAACTTCAAGTGGGTCAAGAGGGCTATTTTTCTGGCAGAATTTGGAAGGGAATGATGGCTGAAAATTTCGACACTTGGACTGAACAAGAAGCTAGAAAAATTCCAGATTACTACATGAACAAAATGAATACCCTTAGGTTGGAGTTTGAAGGTTCAACCATGGAGATTAATTCTCTTAGGAACCTTCCACAACTCTTCCCCATTTTTGGCCAACAAGATAACTCATTCATAGCCATATTCAAAACCTAAGCCCCACAGAACCTTGCTGGAATTTTTTTGGAATAAAGTTGGCTTGAATAAATTGAACAACTCAATGAATTGAGAAGTAAGAAAACTAAGGATCAAGAAGGGTGTGAATTCCCTTGGAAATTTCTATAAGGAATAAGAGTAGGATTAGGACATTCCTATCATGTGTCCCCTAGGAAAACACTCATACTCCTCACTAAGTCATGCAAGGGCCAAAACCTAGGCTTCCCAAACAAAAACAAAATTTAATCATGCTAAAATTCCAATAATGGAAATTGAACTCAAGACCTCAAGAATTAATTCCAATGCTCTAACCACTAAACCACAACAACTCTTGTTCTTATTTTCTCTCCCAAATATTTTTCCTATTTAACCCTCAAGCTCTCTCCCTATTTTTACCTCGCGCAAAAATTACTATTTGGCCCTTCGTACTTAACAAGCACAAATAAGACATCTAGGCCATAAATCACATACCTAGAGCACATAAAATCATATAAAAATATATTTATGCATGCAATAAAACATGATATGCATCCTAACACCATTACTCTAAGGTTGGTTTCAATTGGGGTTTCACAGATGCCCTGAGTAGGAAAGTCAAAATGGCTAGGCTAAAAGTGTAGGAGGTTGAAGCAATTCAGGATATGTTAGATAGAAGAGCGGAGGTGCAAGAAAAGAGGATTGTAGTTAGCAACTTAAGGTTGATACCTGACTTGAGGCGGGAAATCATTGAGGCTTAGCAATGTAAAGCAGAATTTTAGATTTTCAACGTTAAAGAGCTTAAACGGTAAGCCAGTGAATTTCGGTAGGACAAAACGGGAGTTTTGTATTTCTGGGATCGTCTGTGTGTACCTGATGAGCACCAGTAGAAGGAAAGGATTTTGGAAAAGGTGCATAAGAACAAGTACGCCATACATTCGGGAGAGGTAAAAATATTTCAAGAGTTGAAAAGGGCCTATTGGTGGCCGAGGATGAAGATGAACGTGATTAAGTATGTCTCGACATGTCTAACCTGTCAGAAAGTTAAAGCGGAGCACAAGAAGTCAGTAGGATTGTTGCAACTGTTACCAGTACCTGAATAGAAATAACAGGAGGTGACCATGGACTTCGTTGCCGGACTCCTTATGGTAAGGACATAAAAGGATGCCATATGGGTAGTGGTGGATCGATTGACTAAGTCAGCACATTTTATACTGATAAATGTAAGGGATTCAATGGAGAAGCTGGCTCAGACCTATGTGGGAGAAATACTCAGACTACATGGAGTACCTTCGAGTATTGTGTCTGACCAAGACCCAAGATTTACATCCCGATTTTGTGGCAAGTTTCAAGAATTGATGGGTTCTAGTTTAAAGTTCAGTACAACGGTGCATCCGCAAATCGATGGTCAGTCAGAAAGGGTTATTCAGATATTAGAGGACATGCTGAGAGTCTGTGTATAGGATTTTGGAGATAAATGGATTGAATGTGTACCGTTTGCAGAGTTGGCGTATAATAACAGCTATTAGTCTTCAGTTGGAATGGCTCTGTAAGAAGCATTGTATGGACGCAAGTGTCAAGTATCGCTATACTGGAGTTGGTTAGAGGACGACCACATAAGCAAGTCTGGAGAAGTCTATGTTCAGGAAATGTTGGACAAAGTTAAGCGGATCAGGGAAAGGTTGAAAGCAGCCCAGAGCTGACAAAAGAGCTATGCGGACAACAGGCAAAGAGAGTTAGAATTTCTGGTGGGTGATAGTGTGTTCCTAAGATTGACACCGAATAGAGGAATTCTAAAGCATGTGAAATGTGGGAAGCTGAATCTGTGGTATTTGGAACCGTTTCCGATAAAAGAAAGAATTGGGCCGGTGTCGCATTGCTTGGATTTGTCAGAAGGGTTAACAGGGATACACGACGTATTTCATGCATCTTAATTGAAGAAGTACAATGCCGATCCCGGATATATTTTGAATGATAAGCCGTTAGTATTACAACCTGACCTGAGCTATTTAGAGAAACCCGTGAAAATATTGGACCGATGCATTAATGTAACACCCCACTACCTAGGCCCATCACTGCCAGGGATGTCACCAAGTCCATAGGACAAGGGGTCTGTATAACTAGGTTACATAAAATAAAAAAATAGAAATACTTTAAAATTTAAACTTATTACTGTAACACCCAACAACCTAGGCCCAACAGGGCCGGGATGTTGCCCCATCCAAAGGACAATGGGTCTTTATAACTAGGTCATACAAACGAAAATAAAATAATACTTTAAAATAAACTTATTACCACCCAAAAATTCCAGAACAAATCCAAAATAACTAGTTCACTATCATCTCTCAAAGAACATATAAAATAAATAACATAGAGTCTTCCAAGCAGGCAACAAATCTAGCTACTCATCTTGTAACACCCCACTACTACGTACCCTAAAAGGGCGGGGATGTCGCCCCGTCCCGGAGGACAAGGGGTCTTTAAAACAAGGTATAAAATACAAAGACAAACCAAAGAAATTAAACTTAGATAAATAACAGAAAACTCTCATTACATTAGGCTCAAATTGGAGCAAAACTAAATTAAAACAAACATCCGATCTTAAAGCTTAAATCAACAATTGTCTCATAAAACATAATGGAAATTAAGAAAAGCTTCAACTATCTGAAGTCCCTCTTGCTCAGCATAATCTATGTCCTAAAAACATGATTTAAAACAGTGTGAGTTTAAATCTTAGTAAGTCCTGTGTGTGCACATGGTACTTTGAATAGTTCGTGTATGCATAGTGAAAATATTTGTAGAAATATTTGGCAAGTCATAAATAATTTTCTCTTTGTAAGGAGTGGGTTTTTTCTCATTGTCACACTTTTTACAAAATAAATCATCCACTCGAATAAACAGTCATGTCACCACACTTTGGGCTCCTTGAGGACAAGGCACCACACTTTGTGCACCTTGCCTGGACCAGATTACCACACGTTGGGCGTTCTGATCAAGGTGAGTGTACAGTCTACCGAGTGAGATACTCCTCCATCTCTTCACCTAACAAAACCATCCGGGTGTCCATGTCGGGAAAATAAATAATACCTTACCAAGTACAAATGCTAGCTCGGACTGGCCTGACCAACCAATATTGTCGCATTTTCACGCAGAGCTTATCTTTTGGAGGTGGCTTCCTGCCTAAAGACTTACTCTAGCCCTCCACGACTAGTATTCTTAGCCTACCTTTATTGATTACTCAACGAATATATCCGTCAATTCCTGATTCACAATATTTCCATACAATGGCTTTGTAAAATGTGGTTTTCTTTAAAAGAGTTTTCTAAAACATTGAGAAAAGAACAGTTCTTGATAAAAATCATTAGTTTGACAAAATCGTTTAGAGAATAAATATCCACGTTTACAACCCAAGCAAATATAGTTCAACAATAGCTTCACAAATCTTTACAACATAGACTTGCCATCACAACATTTAACAAAAGAGTTTACGCAAGGACATACTTAATATGCCTTAGATAAACAAGATAAAATCACAGCTTGCTTCCTTCAAAAACCCTCCTAATCTAGAATCACATAATATCATGATCAGGGTCTCAATCGATTCAAACATGCATTAAACTCATTTATTCCAATAACAAATCACGATCCATTATCTATCTCCAAATAAATCATCTAATCCTCAAAGTACATACACTTTGATCACATATCCATTGAAAAGTATGAATAATATATCAAAAAAGTCTTGACTTGACCATCACAATTCACATCCATCATTATCACAATAAAACATGGCATTACTATCCATCGATTATGCTTAATTAATTACTCGACTCAAAATATTCATATATCCCAACTAAGCACATATATCATGCTATCATACTTCCATAGACCTCATCAATCTCCTTAGATTTTAATTTCGACACTAAAGGTAAGAATTCCCTTACCTTACAACCACCGGGTTAGAAAGGTCTCGATGCTCCTATAGTGATCGTCTCGAGTTCTTTTGAAAAGAAGGGAAAATCTTTCTTCTTTACCTCTTTTTAATCGAAAGTAGATAAAGAGGATGAAATCAGCCCCTATGTGACATGATTCAAGGGAAGAAGAAGAGAAGAATTAATGGAAGAAAGGATTCGAGAGGTTGAGAGGGTTTTTGCTTACAGTAAGGTGTGATCGGTTTTGTTGGCCTAGAATGCTCTTGAGTTTTCAAAAATTGCAGAGAAGCTTTACTGGAATTTTTCATGTAGTAAGGTTGGAATAGCCGACTACTTTGGTTTAGGGTTAGAAGAATTTGATATAGGTTTAGAAGTTGGTGCTAAGAAGGACTCCTAATGGCTCTAGGTTTCTTGGATAGCAACGGCAAAAAATTGCAGCTTGCTGTACCCTTATTGCTGGCCAAATTTCAGAGGGTTTAAGAGGAAAAAATAATCTGGAATTGTTCTCCTATACTGACCGAAATAATGCTCAAGAATAGGGCTGTGCGTGTTCAGGTTTTCGGCCAAAACAAGGAGGAGTTTGTACAGCTTTTGGTAACAAAAAATTCTGTGCGATTGTGGTGCTTATGCTGTGCGAAATCTGTGAGCAAAAAGAGGAAAATTTTGGCTATTTTAGTTGCTATTCTATCCACAATTTGGAGAGAAAATAATGAGTTCTTTAGGCGTTGAAATTGGCCAGTTCAATAAGGAGTTTTAGTAGGGTTTGGAGTGCAGAATTTTCGGGCATTGCACTAAGCAAAGCTGGCCGAAATTCCTGTACAAAGTTGGCCGAAAATTCTGGAATTTTTTTGATGGATAAAAATCTGATTTTTGAAGCTAAGGTAATTTGAATTGGTGGAAGGTGTTTCAGGGGATTTGAACTAGGGTTTGAAGAGTTCAAATGCACTTAGTAGTGCAGGATTTTCGTGCAGTTTGTGCAGGCACAAGGCTGCCAAAATGCTGCAGGAAAAGAAAGAATAAAACCTGATTGGTTTAGGATTGAAATAAGATCTAACTTGCTAAAGGATTTGATTAACATCTCCCAAGTCTTGGAAGAGTTTGAGTTATGTTAGGAATGCTCCGAAAGTGGCGACACAAAGATGGAAAAATTTCCAGATTTTTAGCTAGGGTTCTATTATCAAAATCAACAAGATATCTTTCCAGAAAAATAACAAATTAATTCCAGCCATCTAATATAAAATCTGATGAATTAAAACAAGCTGCATTTTAGTTGCTCTCGCCAGGGTTTTTTCAAAAATCAAAGAGGACAAAAGCTGAAAATAAAATTAAACTTTATCCTTATCAAAAGTCCTTGAATTTTTGAGATAAATGTGGAGATTTATCTCCTTGGAAGATGGTGCTGAAAATTCACTAGGATGGCTAAGGTTTTTTGGGCAAAGCATGAAGAAGTCTAGGGAAAAGAATTCAAAAAGAAAAACTAAGATTTGCAAGAGGTAAGAGTCAAACTCAGGTCACAAAAGGATAACCACCAACCTAACTGCTATTCCAAATCAACTCTGGTGCTAATATTTCTCTAGGAAATTCTTTTCACCCCAATTCTCATCCTTCCATCTCCTCTACTAAACTTCACTTAAAACAACTCTCAAATAATGCAACAACACATTTAAATAATTAATGCAAGCAAAACCTTGAAATTCACATGCACGCATGCGAAAATAATTTTAAGATATCACATGAAATGCAAAATGCTATGCAATGCATGACTTTTTTCCCTATAGGTCAAGGTAGTTTTGGGTAGGGTATTACATCTCCTCCCCCTTAAAAGAATTTTGCTCGAAATTCAGATTCCATACCCTTAGAGCATATCCGGATACTTCCGCCTTAACCATTCTTCCGTTTCCCACGTTGCATCCTGCACGCCATGATGATCCCAAAGTATCTTTACCATAGGTATCTACTTGTTTCGAAGAGTTTTTACACTCCGCTTCAAAATCTTGACTATTTTTTCCACGTAGCTCAGATTCGGGTGCAGTTCCAAAGGTTCCTCATTAAGTACATGCCTTGGATCGGGGTTGTACTTCTTCAACTGAGACATATGGAAAACATCATGCATCCCAGTTAGCTCGTTGGGTAGATCTAATCTATAGGTGACCGGCTCAACCTTCTCTATTATCGGGAACGGTCCTAAATACCTAGGACTCAACTTTCCTCCTTTCAGATGCCTCAAGATTCCTCTACTAAGAGTCAACTTCAAGAATGCACAATCACCTGTTGGTGTTGTGCCCTAGAGGCAATCACTTATACATTGTATATGACACATTTTATTTTAATAAAATGGATTATTTATCTTATAGATTTTTTTTTTTTTTTTGTTTACTTTAGGTAATATAACTGTTAGATAAAGTCCCTAATACAACATAGTGTTAAGGGAATGATGATAGAGATCATGAAATGAGATTCCTACTACACCGGATGGTGTTAGTACTTAAATAGTCCCTAGTCATAGTATTAATGAGACAAGACATCATTAATGCGTTAAGATTAGCATGTGTTAGACTTCCTGATTTGATCAGGCGGTGGTTCTCATAACTGTGAGTATTGAGATACTCAAAGTTAATGCATGGATTCTTGTTAATGGAACAAGTTCATTGGATGACCTAACTTTGAGATAATCATATGGATAACTATTTAGTGCCAGTGCTATAATCTCAATAGAGCAAACATGCAAGTATCCTTAGACCTGAGATCTCCAAGGTACTTTGTTTGCTGAGCTTTGTACTTTGATTCCAATCTCTGGAGCTCAATCGAGGGCTGCCTATGGGATGGATATTAGGTACATAGTGAGGTAAATAAGAGTAGTTGAGAGGGTCAGTAAAGGATTCACCACTCCTAATAGTACGGGCGAATATCTCACGGCCACTTGTAGGAATTACTACTCGAAAAGACCTTGGCTAAGGTGATTGTGTATTGGAAACAGTTCCAATTGATACACATCTAGAGTAGTGGCTTCATGGTACAAGTACTATTGTATTCGGGCCAGAATTATTTCTGTAGGGAGTTGGCACTAATTCCATACTCCAAATTGAATGAGATATTATACGGTGAAAGGATTTAATTGTACTGAAGTTTGTTATTGAAGGGTTCATGTCAAGCCACTTGACTTCTTGGACTCTTGGGTGGCCATGATGTGTTGATAGATACCACTCATGATCTGAGAATATGGCTTTATTAATTGATGAATTATTAAACCAATCTTGATTAGAATTAATAGGATTAATTCTAATTAATTATGAATTATTAATCTCAAAGACGTTTGGATTAATTCATGTTCTCTACCAATTGACTGGGAAACCTAATAGGTCACACGCAATAGAGGATTATATACTCAAGATGCTATTTGATAATACTGTGGGGTTGATTGAGGGCAAGAAAAGTTGTTGTGGACAAATTATAATTAGTTATAATTTGTGTTACAAGTTGTAATTGTGAGAACTTAATGTTTCCAATTACAATTAGGGAATTCTAATAGGATTAGAATTCTCAATTTTGGGAAGGGAATTTCGTGTGATATATAGTAGCTAATAACACACGAAAAGCCCTAGCCAATAGCCGAAAAATACACAAAAGAAACAACAGCCGCGAATTTTTTCTCTTCTTCTCTCTCAATTTGATCTTGAAGAGGAACCCTAGCCGCCACTTAGAATTTCTGCTAGCACAAAAAACTACGTGCTTTAGTATTCCTCTGTGTGGATTACTATTAGAGATAATCAGACGCTGTGATTATAGTGGGTAGACATTCAACTCATGTGGAGGTTGATCATGAGGATTGCTGGATCGCACCTCAACTTGAAGAAGGAAATTTTTGTTCTTCGCACGATCATCCAAAGGTAAAAGTTGTTGCCTTTATTGTCATTATGTCTTGTTTTCCACACATAGAAGAGTCCTGGGAGGATATCTTGATTTATTTTTCGCTGCGCCGTATGGGATACGAGCCTGAGATACCCAACAGTGGTATCTAAGCCATGCTATGTGTGGTCTACGCATATTGTTTGGGCATGAAAAAGAGTTTTCGTGTTTATCTTTGTTTGCTATGAAAATCGTTTTCATTTTAGTCGAAATCATTTTGATCTTTATATGTTAGGTCCGTAGCACAATATGATTGTGTAAAAGTCACAACGTATTTCGAAAAGATGCTTTTTTTGGTGCTGAAAATTTCTGCAGGAAAAACGTTTTCTTGCAACATGGATGTTGCCCTCCGTTTCATCTTAATTTTTCATTTTCATTTTGTTTAAACTAACAAATTGGTTGTTCTTTAGAGCTTCAAAACAAAAAATACTGCTGAGAATTGTTCTCATTGAAAATTTGCTGAAGAAGAAAGCACCGAAATTATTTCTGAATTTTTTTGAAAATCGCCGCCATTGTTGTAGAACACAGGCGGTGCTAGCTCCGGCCTCCAAGCCGGCACCGGTTCCATTCTGTTCACGATGTCCGAAAATTGTTTTTGGAAGATAATAATTTTTCGAAACCAGAATAGAGCCGGCGCCAGCTCAGGCTTCCAAACCGCCGCCAGTTCTGCTCTGTTAGCAACCTCTAGTATTTAAAAATATATATATTCATGGAACGGAATTTTGAAAGGGAAAAGCCTCATTTGATGAGAGATGGGATCCAAAAGCATTTTCTCAAAATTAATTTTGAGACAATCAATTTTGTTCTTCAAAATAATGATTTTGAAAATCTAAAATTGATGTATTCCTTAAAATGGTGATTTTAGAATTTTTTTTTATTTTTCCACAAATAGTGATTTTGGAATAATAAAATTATATGTTTATTTTGTTTAAGCATAGTCAACGGCATGGTGGATGGTGATGGACTAAAACCAATTATGTCTGTTCATGCATTTTACAGTTTTAGTTTTTTTGAAATAGGGCCTGCGTGTCCTGTCTTCTCTAGAATTCTTCTGTAATTCTCTTATCATCTAACTCCCCTCGAATGTCACTCGAGGTTTTATTTCTTTAGGAAATTATGTAATTAGTTTACATAGGTTAGATTGGAGTAGAATTATTTAATTCTGGAGATGGCAACCAAAACAAGGCGAAGAGGTAAGACCTTCTACTTAAATCATGCATGAATACATACGGTTAACTATATTAATTTCTTTTATGCCTTAAAGAAATTAATTTAGGAAAAGTCCATAACCATACCACGTAATCGCTTTGTTACCATGATTATCAATTATGTGATTTATTGATTATTATGCATGTCATTCAACGAAATCACTAAAAGCAAGAAATCCCTCAAATAATATTAAACCAAATTCCTTCCGTTAATATGGTAAGAACGAGAGTCCATTTTCGAGACTAGGTTGTTGGGCAAACCCAAGCCTACTTGACATTGGGCATGTTCAAGCTATGGAATTAAA
This sequence comes from Voacanga thouarsii, assembly GCA_026120185.1. Lineage (NCBI taxonomy): Eukaryota > Viridiplantae > Streptophyta > Magnoliopsida > Gentianales > Apocynaceae > Voacanga > Voacanga thouarsii. The sequence goes on along the minus strand of JANUWF010001236.1, from coordinate 142,149 downwards.
TCCCTTTGGAATTAAATTCCTAAATAATGGGTCGGGTTTAACTAAATTCTTTATCCTAGTTGGGCAAACTCAAGCATAAAGAAATTTAGATAAAAAGTTGGGGTAGCCCAAAAGGCTTTAAGATTAAAAGTTGTTAACCACCCAAAGATCTGGTAGTTACGTACGATGTAATTGGTATTGAATACCTACCAATGAACTCAAGGGTGGCTTGTTAGGCAAACCCAAGGTTATTCTTGAGGAATTTAGCTTTCGGTCCACTATGAAAGCGTCCAACGGGCTTTCCCGAATCAGTAGTAGGGGCTATTGGTTTGAGTAAAATAGTGGAGTAAAAATGCATTTAATTAAAGTCCTAATTGTTTGCATTTCATGTGCATATACAAGTAGCTAATGCTTTCTATCTTTACATCTAGGTCACTTGCATCATGTCCACGAGCTTGAACTTACGTAGCATTTTGGAAACCAACAAGTTAACCGAATCAAAATATCTCGACTGGTATAGAAATTTGAGAATCGTTCTCAAATCCGAAAAGTTGCTCTACGTGCTAGATGCTCCTATTCCACTACCACCAGCCCAAGATGCTCATGCCGATGAGCATGTTGTCCACTAGAGGCACATGGAGGATAGAGATACAGCATCATGTATTATGTTGGCATCCATGACTCCTGAGTTACAAAAACAGCATGAGCATATGGATGCTTAATCAATCATTTTACGTCCTCGAGAGCTGTTTGATGCCCAAGCCAAAACTGAGAGATATAAGATCTCGAAGTAACTATTTCGTTGTAAAATGGCAGAGGGTTCTTTTGTGGCCACTCATGGGCTGAAGATGCTGGGCTTGATAGACAAGCTTGGATCTCTCAGGTTTGCAATGGATCACGACTTAAGTGTTAACTTAATTCTACAATATTTGCCTAATAGTTTCTCACAATTTGTGATTAACTATTAGATGAACAAGATTGAGTCCACCATTCCTGAATTGATAAATCTTCTCAAAATTGTGGAGTCCTCCATGAAAAAGGATTCCAATGCGGTTTTAATGGTAGAATCTTCCTCTTCTAAGACGAAAGTTCAAAAGAAGAAAAAGAAGGCTGCCATGAAGCCCAAATGTGGTTTGAACAAGAAGGACGCAAGTACTTAGGGCCTCTGCCATCATTGTAGGAAGATGGACCACTGGAGGCGCAACTGCAAAGCCTACTTGGAGACCATCAATGATAAGAAGCAGAAGGAGAAGCTTACAAGCACTTCTACTTCTTCTCCAGGAATGTTTATGATTGAGATAAATACTTTATTTAGAAATGAGATATGGGTATTAGATACCGAATGTGGATCTCATTTGTGCAATAACTTGCAAGGCCTAAAGAGTAGTAAAAGGCTAGAGAAAGGCAAAGTGGACTTACATACTTCAAATGGGGCAAATGTTGCTGCACTTACTGTGGGGACATACGAGCTGAGCCTGCCTTCAGGATTAGTTCTAGAACTGCAAAACTGTTATTTTGTACCAGTTTTATTGAAAAACATTATCTCAGTTGCGTATTTAGACTTATATGGATTTCATTTAATATTTAAGAATAAATGTTGTTCTTTTCATTGAATGATATTCATTATGGTTTAGCAACTTTGGTTACTGGTTTATATGTTCTAGACTTAGATAATCCAGTTCTCAATATAAAAAAAAAAAAAAAACTTGAAATGGATATCTCTAAGACCTCTTAATTATGGCATTGTCGTTTGGGCATGTAAATGAAAATCGTGTTTCTAAGTTATACAAGCTTGGTGACTTATGGTCATTTGATTATGAATCATATGGCACATGCGAGTCTTATTTACTAGGTAAAATGACTAGAACTCTTTTCTAGGAAAAAGGAGAACGGGCCAAGGAGATATTAGAACTCATACATTCTGATGTATGTGGCCCAATGTCAATACAAGTAAGAGGAGGTTATAACCAATTCATAACCTTTATCGATGATTTCTCACAATACGGGTATTTGTATTTAATGAAATACAAATCTGAGGCCTTTGAAAGGTTCAAAGACTTCAAGAATGAAATAGAGAAACAACTTAGCAAAAGTATTAATGCTCTAAGATCTAATCGAGGAGGAGAATACTTGAGTCAAGAGTTTCTGAGTTATCTTAGAGATAATAGGATATTATCTCAATGGACTCTGCCATATACACCTCAACAAAACGGTGTATCTGAGTGTCACGCCCCATGCCCTCGGAGCTGGGAGCACGACTATGGGCCTGGCAGCACCTACGGTCAACTACTTGGCCGCCGTCCTCGCTGGGCCAAAATGGATATCCCAAGTTAACAATGGGTACTTAGGCCCATCCTTATATACCATACATACGGCATCACATTCACCCCTCATTTAGGCCCAAGCGTCCTCGCTGGGCCCATACTTTAGGGGCCAAACCCAGGACCAACCAGGCAGTATAGGATTCTAGAGGTGGCTCCCACTGCGCACGGTGTAGCACTTAGTTCCTATACCGGGGCTGGTTACCTTCTCTGATACCAAATGTCACGCCCCGTGCCCGCAGATCTAGGAGCACGACTATGGGCCTGGCAGCACCCACGGTCAACTACTTGGCCGCCGTCCTCGCTGGGCCAAAATGGATATCCCAAGTTGACAATGGATACTTAGGCCTATCCTTATATACCATACATACTTCTCATCCTAATCCCATGCGGGATTGGGGCATCACATTCACCCCTCCTTTAAGCCCAAGCGTCCTCGCTGGGCCCATACTTTAGGGGCCAAACCCAGGACCAACCAGGTGGTATGGGATTCTAGAGGTGGATCCCACCGCGCACGGTGTAGCACTTATTTCCTATACCGGGGCTGGTTACCTGCACTAATACCAAATGTCACGCCCCGTGCTCGTGGACCCGGGAGCTTGACTAAGGGCCTGGCATCACCCATGGTCAACTACTTGGTCGCCGTCCTCGCTGGGTCAAAATGGATATCCCAAGTTGACAATGGTTACTTAGGCCCATCCTTATATACCATACATATGGCACGCAGGATGCCACATGGGAATCAGAAGAATGGGTTAAGCGGAAGTATCCCGAGCTGAAATAGAGGTATGCTTGAATTTCGGGACAAAATTCTTCTAATGAGGGGAGGATGTGAAACCCCGGTCAAAACCAACCTTAGAGTAAGGGAGTTGGGATGCATATCATATTTTATTTCATGGTTAAATATGTTTGCATATGATTTCCATGTGTTTTGGATTCGGGTTTTATTGTCTCGAAGTCTTGTTGGTGAGTATTGTGTGAGAGGGGCAAAATGGTAATTTTTGCCCGAGGTGAAAATAGGGAGATAGATTGTGAATTGAATAGAAAATAATTTTTCTAGTGGAAATAGCAACAAAAGTTATTGTGGTTTAGTGGTTAGAGCTTTGGAATTAATTCCTAAGGTCTTAGGATCAAATTCTAGCATAGAAGCTTTAGCTAGATTAAATTTTATTTTTGCTTGGGGGGAGTTGGTTTTGGCCATAAGGGCCTAGATCAATGTGGTGATGATTCCCTAGGAGTGACATGTTAGGAGAATTCTCATTTCACCCTTTGTTCTTCTCGAAATTCTAAAAGGGAATTTATTCTTCCTTGATCTTTAGTTTTTCCTTAAGTTTCAACTCCTTAGTTTGATCAAGGTTTTCTATCCTTTTCCTTTCCAGAAAATTCAATAAAGTGCTGAGGTATTTTAGGATCAAAATGTCCTAGTAAAAGGCTTCTCATGGTCTGGAAAATGTGAATGAATTGTGGGAAATTTCAAGAGGAAAAATCCCTCTAGAAAGCTAGCTTAAATTTCACTCTATAGCTAGTTCACCTACCTTCTTGGAGTGAGCTGAAATTTTCCAGCTTGTGTACCTTCAAAATGTCAAACTTCTTATCTGACATTTCCTTCCAAATGGTACCAGAAAAATGGCCTTAAGATCAGCTCAAAACATGAATTATTTCTGCCATTTTCGGACTGCACAAAAGCTGTGCAAAACTAGTGAAAATTCTGGGCAAAATCACAGCTTTGGAGGTCCAAAACCAAGCTGTTTTCTTCCAGATTTTGTGCAGCACCTTAGCCATGTTTTTCCTCCATGAAGAAGGCTGGAAACCAGCCTTGAATACCCCTAAAACCTCCCTCCCAGCTCTCTGCAAATAGGCTGGAAGTGGCAGACGAAATTCTGCCAGAAAAATTCCTGTGCAGCGAAAATGGTTGTGCAGGAATTTTCCAGCTTGCTTTCCATTTCTCCTCCAGCCGAAAACGCCAACCTACTTCTGTCAAAACCTCCCTTAAACCACCATTAACAGAGCTCCATTGTTTCCTTTGAGCTTCGGCACAAAATTCCATCAATGGCTGTCTGAAAATCTCTCCAACAAATCCCTACAATTTAGCTTGATTACCTTCCAAAATTTCAGCCATCTTATTTAGCAACCTTCCATGATATCTTGGTCAATTGGCCAGACTTCTTCTTCATCTTTGTACCCCTTAGTTTCAGCCATCATAAGCCTTGTAGAACCAGCTTTAATTCCTCAGAAAAGCCATACAATTCAGTCGGCCATAGGAGACTTCAAAGCTGTCCAGAAAAATTAAGATATCCTAGAATATTTACTTTCCAAATTCTCTTCCTAAAAATATTATTCAAGGATTATAACAACTAACCTTTCCTTTCCCTTCCAAATCAGAGAAATCACTCCCTAAACCCTACAAAATTTCGGCAGCCCCAATTCCACAGAAAATCGGCAGCTTCTTCTGCTCTCTCTCTCGATTTTCTCTAGCTACCAAGAACACACACACTACACCAAGAACACCTACTACCTTCTTACACCTAATACACCTCCAAACCACTTCAAACGCTCAGGAAAATCTCCAGATTTGATCTACTCCTTGCTGTGAATCCATCAACACCCTTATTAACATCAAACTCCACAAATCATCTTGCTACTTTGGATAAAAAACCAGAAAATTTTGTGAAGGACAAGAACATTTTCAAGGTAAACTTATTCTAACAACTTCATCTTCTCCAAACTTGATCTCTAATGAAAACCTATATGAATAAGCATACTAATGATCTCTTCTTCTTCTTCTTCTTCTTCTTCTTCTTCTTATTCTTCTCTCTCTCTCTCTCTCTCTCTCTCTCTCTCTCTCATGGCCGAAATTCCCTCCCTTGGCCGAATGGTCTCTTTTTCGATGACCATTCTTTCGCCACCTCTCTTGGACAAGATTAGCCATCTAGGAGTGGAGATCTACTCTAAACTCCTTAAAGACATTCATCAATCAAGTAAGTACCTTCAATCTTCCTTGTAAACTCTAGAATCATGTCTCTAGGATAATGTTGTGAGTAGGTGGATGGTGATAGGATTTGAGTATATATATTTATTGTTGAGATTGAAGCATGAGCAATTGTATGATTGTGAAGGAGATGGGATTTATGCATGAAAGGTTCATCTTGGATGATTTTATGATGATTTGAGGGTCGATGCATGTCATAGGTAGTATTTGTGAAGAAGCATGCTAGAGATTATGTCACCTTTGGTGAATAGGAGTTTATGCATGATTAGATTATTTAAGCCATGTTCATGTTTATGCTAGTAATGGTTAAATCATGTCTTAATAAATTTGGATCTATGCCTAGATGCAAGATTTGGATGATTTGATTAATCGAAGGATTGTGTATGTTATTGATTGTGGTTGGCCATAGAATCTTGATCATGATCTAGTTGTTCCTAAGCTAATTTTAGTTCATAAATAAAGTATTCAATACTAATTTTGCTAGTAAATTTTGAAAAACCCTAGGAAGGATAGATTTGGAATTATTATGCATATAAATGATATTTTAGCCAAATAAATAATGATTTTTGCTAGAAAGTAAAATAAATAAATATTATTAAAAATAAAGAAATCAATTTAAGCCTTTATGAAAATGATTTATGCTTAGAAAAATATTTACTAAATCAAAACCCCTAAGGATTTACTTATTATATTCTAAGAAAGGCTTATTCAATTTTATCTCAACTAGTTTTAACTATCAATTATTTTCTAACAACTAGACTATCATTAAATCACTATTTGACCTAGTACCACCTATGACTCTTGATCAAATAAACTCTAAATTTTTCTTAACAAGATTTAAACTTTCAACTTATTAGAATTTATTTCCCAAACCATTAATTATTTTAAATAACAAATTAAACTTAGCTTATAAACCTGCTTATTTATTATTTTGCCTTAGAGCTTGGGACACTAGGATTATGGTAGTGGTGAAATGAGTTGATTTAAAATTGAGGAAGTGGATTGTAGCTTGAATCTGATTAAGATTTGTATTTACCCATGTGGGGTTAGGTCAGCTGTTTGAGACCTTGTTGTTGTGAGCAAGAATCAAGTAAGCTCCTGCATAAAACCTATCGATGTGAAATGTTTTCTTTATGGCAAGCTAAATATGGAGTGTATGGACAGTCGTTTATTTGAAGGAAATTAAGGGTTGAAGTTGTTCTTATTTCCAACCTTAAATTATTTAAAAGTTACTGAGCAGATTTTCCAAACTTAAAAATCTTTCTAAAACTGATTGTTCCCAAAACTTTGGAAACCCTCAAATTACTATTTTCGTGAAGAGCAATGCTTTGTTTATTTTATCCCAAGTGGGAAACGTCGTTGAGTACTCAATAATGGTGGACTACTAGGACTAGTCTTTGAAGGGTTAGGGTAAGTCTCTCAGCAGGTGGCCACCTCTGAGGGGTGAGTCCTTTCCGGATAAGATGTCAGTCTAGTGAGTCGTGCCGGTCCGAGCTAGCAGTTTGTTCTCAGTCAAGTGACTGTGTTTTGCCAGAATGGACACCCGGTTGTTGTTTGGGTATAGAGAATGAGGAGTATCTTGCCCAGTAGGCCGATCACCTACTTTTGTCAATCTGCACAAAGTGTAGGCATTCTGACCGGTTATGGGGCCCAACGTGTGGTAACCCATATCCCTTTCTTTCGAGTGGTTGATTTCATTACTTGTGTATGGCTAGATAAGCTAAAACGCCACTCTTACTTTTGACTAATGCTTGATGCTTGCCAATGTTTTCTCTTATAAAAGTTTCACACTCTGCATCCATGAACTGATTTCACTAAACACCCAAAGCACACACGGACTTATTGAGATTTCTGTCTCATCATCTTTCTATCATGATTTCAGGATGATCCTGCTGTGGAGTTGTGTGGCTAGTAATATCTGCTTGGGAAGTGAATGTGTCTTTTGATTTTATGTATTGCTTTGGGGAGGCGAGAATGAATAATATTATTTATGGTTTTGTTTTGGAACTCATGGATTTATTCTTGAAGTTTTCTCTGGGTTATAATAACTTTTTAAGTTAAATATTATTTTTATTCCGCAATTTGTTTGTGTGACCTAGTTATAAAGACCCCTTGTCCTTTGGACGGGGCAACATCCCCAGCCCTGGCGGCCTAGGCTTCGGGGGTGTTACACTAAGAGATGGAATCGAACCCTTCTAGACATGGTACAGACCGTGATGGCTTCTGCAGACCTACCAAAATTGTTTTAGGGGTATGCACTAGAGACTTCAGTTCACATACTAAACAGAGTTCCGACAAAATCGGTTGATACTACTCCATTTGAGATGTTCTTTGGTATGAAACCAAAGTTATCTCACTTGCGAGTATAGGGTTGTCATGCCTTTGTCAAAAGGCCACAGTCAGACAAACTTAAAAGTAAGTCTAACAAGTGTTTGTTTGTGGGATATTCGTAAGAATCTTTCATATATTACTTCTATCTACCCTCTGAAAATAAACTATTTATTTCGAAGTATGCCGTCTTCTTAGAGAAGGAGCACATGCTCCAAGGGGACAATGAGAGTAAGATTGAACTTAGTGAAGTTCATGAAGATCAAACAAACAAGGATCAACCGTCTAACCCCACATCTATTGAAAGAATAGATGAACTTTCTAATACACAAGAACCCCATAAATCTAGTAGGTTATGTGGGCACCTGAGAGATAAAGATTTCTCATTAGTGAGCACAATGACGTATTGCTCATAGATGAAGATGAGCCTACTACCAACAAGGATGTTCTGAATAGTTTAGAATCTAGCAAATGGCTTGAGGCCATGAAGTCAGAGATGGATACCATGTACGACAACCAAGTATAGACTTTGGTTGATCCACCCAAAGGAATTAAATCTATTGGGTGCAAGTGGGTTTTCAAGAAGAAAACGAACATGGATGGTAACTTAGTTACTTATAAAGTACGGCTTGTGGCGAAGGGTTATGGTAAACAACATGGTATTGACTATAATGAAACCTTATCACCAGTAACCATGTTGAAATCCATCAGGATACTCCTAGCCATTGCTGTTCATTATGATTATGAGATTTGGCAAATGGATGTGAAAACAGCTTTTCTAAATGGAAATCTGATTGAGGAAGTGTATATAACACAACCTAAGGGTTTCACATCCAGTGATGGCACAAAGGTGTACAAGCTGCAAAGGTCTATTTATGGACTTAAGCAAGCTTCTAGGAGGTGGAATATCCGTTTTGATGAAACAATCAAAGAGTTTTGTTTTATTCAAAATATTGATAACCTTGTGTATACAAGAAGGTTAGTGGGAGTGCAATCATTTTCTTATTGCTTTATATAGATGGCATATTGCTAATAGGAAAATATATACCGATCTTGCAAACGAATAAAATTTGGTGGTCCAAACAATTCTCCATGAAAGATCTTGGAGAAGCAACCTTTATTCTTGGAATAAGGATCTATAGAGATAGATCCAAAAGGTTGCTTGGTCTTTCACAGTCTACATACATTGATAAAGTGCTAAAGAGGTTTAGTATGGATTAATCCAAAAAGGGATTCTTACCCATATCACATGGTGTAAGCCTTTCAAAGTCGATGTCTCTCAAGACACAAGTTGAAAGGGATCACATGAGTAAGATTCCATATACCTCGGCAATTGGATCTACTATGTATATTATGATATGTAGTAGGCCCGATGTATCTTATGCTCTCAGTTTGATGAGCAGATACCAATCCGACCCTGGTGAGGGTCATTGGGCGGCTGTAAAGAATATCCTTAAGTACTTACGAAGGACTAAGGATATGTTCTTAGTATATGGAGAAGGTGATTTGAAAATAAACGGGTATACTGATGCCAGTTCTCAATCTGACAAAGATGATTTCAAATCACAATCCGGCTACGTATTTACATTGTACGGAGGGGCAATAAGTTGGAAAAGTTCCAAACAAGAGACTATTGCTGACTCTACGACAGAAGCTGAATACATTATTTTTTCTGAAGCAACTACGGAGGCTGTTTGGATCAAGAAGTTCGTGATGGAACTAGGTGTGGTTCCTAGTATTGTTGGTCCAATAACCTTGTATTGTGACAACAACGGAGGCATTGCATAAGCAAAGGAGCCGCGGTCTCACCAACGATCCAAACACGTACTGCGACGCTATCATCTGATCTAGGAGATCATAGATAGGAATGATGTAAAGATAGAGAGAGTTCCCACACATGAGAACATAGCTGCCCCACTTATGAAAGCACTATCCAAAAAGAAACATGATTGTCCTGTTGAGTCATTCGGTATTAGATACGTGAATGATAGGCTCTAGTGCAATTGGGAGTTTGTTAGTGTTGTACCCTAGAGGCAATTTTTTGTTCAATGTATATGACACATTTTATTTTAATAAAAGGCATTATTTATCTTACAGTTTCTTTTTGTATACTTTAAGTAATATAACTATTCGATAAAGTCCCTAGTACAACACTGTGTTAAGGGAATCATGATAGAGATCATGATATAAGATTCCTACTATACTGGATGGTGTTAGTACTTAAATAGTTCATAGTCATAGTATTAATGAGATAGGACATCATTAATGTGTTAAGACTAGCATGTGTTAGACTTCCTAATTTGATCAAGCGGTGGTTCTCATAACCGTGAGTATTGAGATTCTCAAAGTTAACACATGGATGCTTTTTAATGGAATAAGTTCATTGGATGACCTAACTTTGAGATAATCATATGGATATCTATTTAGTGCTAGTGATATAATCTCAATATAACAAATGTGCAAGTATCCTTTGACTTTCTCCAAGGTACATTGTCTGCTAAGTTTTGCATTTTGATTCCAATCTCCGGAGCTCAGTCAAGGGCCACCTATGGGATGGATATTGGGTAAATTGTGAGGTAAACGAAAGTAGTCGAGAGGGTTATTAAATGATTCACTACTCCTAATAGTAGGGGCGAATATCTCATGGCCACTTGTAGAAATTTCAACTCAGAAAGTCCTTGGCTAAGGTGATTGCGTATTGGAAATAGTTCCAATTGATATACATCTAGAGTAGTGGGTTCTTGGTAAAAGTACTATTGTATTCAGCCCAGAATTATTTCTGGAGGGAGTTGACATTAATTCCGTACTCCATACTAAATAAGATATTGTACGGTGAAAGCAGTTAATTGCACTGAAGTTTGTTATTAAAGGGTTCATGTCAAGCCATTTGACTTCCTGGACACTTGGGTGGTCATGATGTGTTGCTAGATACTACTCAACATCTTGGAAAATGGGTTTATTAATTGATGAATTATTAAACCAATCCTGATTACAATTAATAGGATTAATTCTAATTAATCATGGATTATTAATCTCAAAGACGTTCGGATTAATTCATGTTTTCTACCAATTGTCAGTGAAACCTAATAGATCACACACAATAGAGGATTATATACTCAAGATGTTATTTGATAACATTTTGGGGTTGATTAAGAGAACGAAAAGTTGTTGTGGACAAATTATAATTAGTTATAATTTGTGGTACAAGTTGTAATTGTGAAAACTTGATGTTTCCAATTACAATTAGGGAATTCTAATAGGATTAGAATTCTTAGTTTTGGGAAGGGAATTTTGTGTGATATATAGTAGCTAATAACACACGAAACACCTAGCCAATAGCTGAACAACACACAAAAGAAACAACAGCCAGGAATTTTTTCTCTTCTTCTCTCTCAATTTGATCTTGAAGAGGAACCCTAGCCGCCACTTAGAATTTCTGCTAGCACAGAAAACTACGTGGTTGAATATTCCTCTGTGTTGATTACTATTAGAGATAATCAGAAACTGTGATTATAGTGGGTAGGTGTTCAACTCATGTGGAGGTTGATCACGAGGATTGTTGGATCACGCCTCAACTTGAAGAAGAAAATTTTTGTTTTTTGCACGATCATCCAAAGGTAAAAGTTGTTGCCTTTATTGTCATTATGCCTTGTTTTACACACATAGAAGAGTCCTGGGAGGGTATCTCGATTTATTCTTCACTGCGCCACATAGGATACGAGCCTGAGATACCCAACAGTGGTATCTGAGCCTTGCTATGTGTGGTCTACGCACATTGTTTTGGTATGAAAAATTGTTTCCGTGTTTATCTTTGTTTGCTGTGAAAATCGTTTTCACTCGAGTCGAAATTGTTTTGATCTTTATGTGTTGGGTCCGAAGCACAATATGATCATGTAAAAGTCACAGTGTATTTTGAAAAGATGCTTTTTTTGGTGCTGAAAATTTCTGCAGGAAAAACGTTTTCTTGCAATACGGATGTTGCCTTCCGTTTCATCTTAATTTTCCATTTTGATTTTGTTTAAACTAACAAATTAGTTGTTGTTTAGAGCTTCAAAATAGAAGATACTGCTGAGAATTGTTCTCATTGAAAATTTGCAGAAGAAGAAAGCACAAGAAATTGTTTCTAAATTTTTTTGAAAATTGCCGCCATTGTTGTAGAACACAGGCGGTGCTAGCTCCGGCCTCTAAGCCGGCGCCGGTTCCATTCTGTTCGCGATGTCCAAAAATCGTTTTTGGAAAATAAAAATTTTTGAAAACCAAAACAGTGTCGGCGCCGGCGCCAGCTTCCAAACCAGCGCCGGTTCTGCTCTGTTTGCAACCTCTAGTATTTTTTTTTTAAAAAAAATACGTGCAACGGAATTTTGAAAGGAAAAAACCTTATTTGATGAGAGATGGGACCCAAAAACATTTTCTCAAAATTAATTTTGAGACAATCAATTTTGTTCTTCAAAGTAATGATATTGAAAATCTAAAATTGATGTATTCTCTAAAATGGTGATTTTAGAATTTTTTTTATTTTTCCAACAATAGTGATTTTGGAATAATAAAAGTATATGTTTATTTTGTTTAAGCATAGTCAATGGCATGGTGGATGGTTATGGACTAAAAACAATTGTATCTGTTCATGCATTTTAAAGTTTTAGATTTTATGAAATACGGCATGAGAGTCCTGCCTTCTCTAAAATTCTTGTGTAATTCTCTTCTCATCTAACTCCCCTCGATTGTAACTCAAGGTTTTGTCTCTTTAGGAAATTATTTTATTATGCAGATAGCAACCAAAACAAGGCGAAGAGGTAACACCTTCTACTTAAATCATGCATGAACACATAGGGTTAACTATATTAATTTCTTTTATGGCTCAAAGAAATTAATTTAGGAAAAGTCCATAACCATACCACGTAATCGCTTTATTACCATGATTATCAATTATGTGATTTATTGATTATTATGCATGTCATTCAACGAAATCACTAAAAGGAACAAATCCCTCAATTAATATTAAATCTAATTCCTTCCGTTAATATAGTAAGAACGAGAGTCCATTTTCGAGACCAGGTTGTTGGGTAAAACCAAGCCTACTTGACATTGGGCATGTTCAAGCTATGGAATTAAATTCCTAATTAATGGGTCAGGTTTAACTAAATTCGTTATCCTGAATGGGCAAACTCAACCATAAAAGTTGGGGTAGCCCAAAAGGCTTTAAGATTAAAAGCTGTTAATCACCCAATGATCTGGTAGTTACATATGATGTAATTGGTATTGGATACCTACCAATGAACTCAAGGGTGGCTTGTTGGGCAAACCCAAGGTTATTCTTCAGGAATTTGGATACCAGTCCACTAGGAAAGCTTCCAACGGGCTTTCCCAAATCAGTAGTAGGGGCTATAGGTTTGAGTAAAATAGTGGAGTAAAAATGCGTTTAATGAAAGTCCTAATTATTTGCATATCATGTGCATATACGAGTAGCTTATGCTTTCAATCTTTACATCTAGGTCACTTACATCATGTCAACGAACTTGAACTTACGTAGCATTTTGGAAACCAACAAGTTAACTTAATCAAACTATCTGGACTAGTATAGAAATTTGAGAATGGTTCTCAAATCGGAAAAGTTGCTGTACGTGCTAGATGCTCCTATTCCACTACGACCAGCCCAAGATGCTCATTGTGAAACCCCAGCCAAAACCAACCTTAGAGTAAGGGGGTTGGGATGCATATCATATTTTATTGCATGTTTAAATATATTTTTATATGATTTTATGTGCATTGAATTTGTGTTTTATAGTCTAGAGGGCTTAATTATGATTATTGAGTAAGAAGGGCAAAATGGTAATTTTTGCCTGAGGTGAAAATATGTAGATAGCTTGGGAAATAAATAGGAAAATAATTTTAGAGAGGAAATAAGAACAAGAGTTGTTGTGGTGTAGTGGTTAGAGCTTTGGAATTAATTCTTGAGGTCTTGAGTTCGAATTTCATCATAGAAGCTTTAGCTAGATTAAATTTTATTTTTGCTTAGTGGAGGAAATTTCGGTCTTATAAGCTTAGAGTAAGGTAGCGATGATGGTCCTAAGAGAGACATGTTAAGAGAATTCTTATTCCACTCCATTACTCTACTCGAATTTCTTAAAGGGAATTCATTTTCCCTTGATCCTTAATTTTCCTCAATTTTCAACTCCTTGGTTTGATTAAGATGTTATATCCATTTTCTTTCCAGAAATTTCAGTAAAATGCTGTGATCTTGTGAGATCAAAATGTCCTAGTAAAAGGCTTCTCATGGTCTGAAAAATGTGGAAGAATGGTAGGAAATTCCAAGGGGAAAAATCCCTCTAGTAAGCTTGCTGAAATTTCACTCTAGACTAGTTCATCTTACTTCTTAGAATGAGCTAAAATTTTTCAGCTTGTTGTACCTTCAAATTGTCAAGATTCTTAGCTGAATTTTCCTCCCAAATGCTGCCAGAAAAATGGCCTTAAGATCAGTTTGAAACATGAATTATTTTTGCCATTTTCGGGCTGCACAAAGGCTGTGCAAAACTAGTGAAAATTCTGGGCAAAATCGCTACTTTGGAGGTCCAAAACCAAGCTGATTTCTTCCAGATTTTTTGCAGCACCTTAGCCAGGTTTTCCTCCATGAAGAAGGCTGGAAACCCGCCTTGAATACCCCCGAAATTCCCCTTCAAACTCTCTGCAAGTTGGCTGGAAATGGCAGCCGAAAATCTGCCCAAAAAATTGTTGTTCAGCGAAAAATTGTGCAGGAAAATTTTCCAGCTTTGGTTCCTATTTCTCTTCTAGCCGAAACACCAACCTTATTCTGCAAAAACCTTCCCTAAACCTCCATTAACTGAACTCCATTGTCCTCCCTAAGTTCTGCATGAAAATCCAGCCATGGATGCCTAAAAGATTTCCAAAAAAATTCTGCAATCATTCCTTGATTTGGATACCAAAATTCCAGCTACCATGATTTAACAACTTTCTATAAAATATACCTCAAACAACCAGACATTCTCTCCACCATTATACTCCATAATTTTGGCCACCCTAAGCCTCCTTCAACCAGTTTTCATTCAACCAAAACACTGCCCAGAAATTCGTCCATGGCAGATCTCCAAAAGCTCTCCAATAATCAAGATATTCTTGGAATATTTAGTTTCCAAATTCACTTCTTAAAAATATTCTTCAAAGATTGTAACAACTAACCTTTCCTTTTCCCTTCCAAATCAGAGAAACAACTCTCTAAACCCTACAGAAATTCGGCCAGCCCCATCTCTCACAGAAATTCAGCAGCTACACACTACAATCTCTCGAAATCTCTCAAGCTCCAAGAACACACACACTACACCAAGAACATCTACTTCTTCCTTTCACCTAATACCTCTCAAAATCACTTCAAACAACCTCTAAAAATTCCTGATTTCATCTATTCATTGCTGTGAGTCCATCCGTACCATTTTTAACATCAAACTCCAAAATCAAACTTGCACTTTTGGATCAAAAACCAGAAATTTTGTGAAGGCTCAAGAACACCTTCAAGGTAGGTTTGTTCTAACAACTTCATCTTCTCCAATGTTGATCTCTAGTGAAAATATATATGAATAAGAATGCTAGTGCTCTCTCTCTGTCTCTCTCTCTCCCTCTCTCTCTCTCACGGCCGAAACTCCTCTCCCTTGGCCAGATGACTTCTTCTCCATAAATCATGCTCTCGCCATCTCCCATGGGCAAAGTTAGACATGTAGGAGTTAAGATCTACTCTAAACTCCTTCAAGGCGTTCATCAACCAAGTAAGTACCATCAACCCTTCTTTTAAACTCTAGAAGAATGTCTTTAAGGTGATATTGATAATAAGTGGATGGTGATAGGATTGGAGTATATATATATATATATTGTTGAGATTGAAGTATGAATATATGTATGTTTGTGAAGGAGATGGGACTTATGCATGGAAGGATTATCTTGGTTGATTACATGTTGATTTGAGATTTGATGCATGTCATAGGCAGTATTTGTGATGAAGTATGCTAGAGATTATGTCACCTTTGGTGAATGGGATTTATATTCATGTTGGATTATTGAAGCCATGATCATATTTATGCTAGTAGGGGTTAGATCATGTTTTGATAAATTGAGATCTATGCTTGTATGCATGATTTGGGTGATTTGATGAATTGCAGGGTTGTATATGTTCATGATTGTGGTTAGCTATAGGAATATGATCATGATCTAGTTGTCCCTAAGCTAAATTTTATTTCATTAATAAAATATTTAATAATATGATTTTTCTAGTAAAATTTTGAAAACCATGGGAAAATGTGGATGTGGTCTTTTATATAAAATAGTGATATTTTAGTCAAATAAATAATAGTTTTTGCTAGAAAAAAAAATATTATTTAAAATGATAAAATCAATTAAAGCCTTTTATGGAAATAATTATAATTAATAAAATATTTATTACTAAAAATTTAATTATTATCTTTTAATCAAAACCCATTAAGGATTTGCTTATTATTTTTCAAGCAAGACTAATTAAATTTATTTTCAACAAATTTTAGCTATCAATTATTTTCTAACAACTAAATTATTAATAAATCATTATTTTACCTAATCCCACATTGGACCCTTTTTCAAATAAACCATAATTTATTTTTAGCAAGATTTAAACCTTCAACTTTTTGTACCTATTTCCCAAACTCTAGTTATTTTAATATCAAACTAGATTTATTTTATAAACCCTTTTATTTATTATCGAGCCTTAAAGCTTAGGACACTAGGGACATGACTGCAGTAAGTTGAGTTAGTTTTATTTGTGAAAGTGAATCATTGGCTTGAGTTTGATTGTGGTTTGTATTTACCCCATGCGAGGTTAGGTCAGCTGTTGGAGACCTTTGTTGTGGGCAAGGATCAGGTAAGCTCCTGCATAAAACCTACTTGATGAACAAATGATCTTTATAGCAAGCCAAATATAGAGTGCATGGTCACTCATTTCTGTAAAGGCAATTGAGAATTATTTCCATTCTCATTTCAGATAAATAAATTATTTGTAAATCAAGGGGCGATTTTACTCAAAACCTAAAACTCTTTCTAAAACCAGTTTTGCCCTAAACTTTGGAAAACCTTAATTGCCATTTTCAAGTGGAACTATGTTTTGTTCATTTTTCCCAAGTGGGATACGTTACATTGAGTACTCAATGGGGGTAGACTGGTAGTACTAGTTTTAAAGAGCAAGAGTGAGTCTTTTGGCAAGAGGCCTCATCCAAAAGATGAACTCAACTTAGAGAAACGTCAGTACTACTTAGTCATGCCGGTCCGAGCTAGCAGTTTTTATTTCAGTCAAGTGACTGTGTTTTGCCGGAATGGACACCCGGTTGTTGTTTGGGTATAGAAAAAGAGGAGTATCTTGCCCGGTAGGCCGATCACCTACCTTTAGTCAGTCTGCATAAAGTGTCGGCATTCTGACCGGCACTATGCACAAAGTGTCGGAATACTGACCATCCGGTTATGGGGCCCAACGTGTGATAACCCTTAATCCTTTCTTTCGAGTGGTTGATCTTATAAATTATGTATGGCTGGAAAAGCCAAAACACCACTCTTGCTTTCGACTAATGTTTATTGCTTGCCAATATTTCTCTTATAAAGTTTTTATACTCTGCATCCACGAACTATTTCCACTGAACACCCAAAGCACACACGGACTTACTGAGATTTCTGTCTCATCACCTTTTTACCATGATTTCAGGCTGATCCAACTGTGGGGATGAGTAGCTAGTGTTATCTACCTTAGAAGAGAATGTTCTCTTTTATTTTTACGTATTGCTTTGGGGAGTTGAGAGTTGATGATTTTATTTATGGATTTGTTTTTCTTTTAGGAATTCAAGGTTTTATTCGTGGATTTATTCTTGCGTTGTAATAAATTTTAAGTTAAATTATTATTTTCATTTCACTATTTTAATTGTGTGACCTAATTATAAAGACCCATTGTCCTTTGGATGGGGCGACATCCCCGGCCCTGGCGGGCCTAGGTAGCGCGGTGTTACACTCATGCCGATGAGCATGTTGTCAACAAGAGGCACAAGGAGGATAGAGATGCAGCATCATGTATTACATTAGCATCCATGACTCCTGAGTTACAAAAACAGCATGACCATATGGATGCTCAATCGATCATTTTACATCATCGAGAGCTGTTTGATGCCCAAGCCAAAACTGAGATATATAAGATCACGAAGTAACTATTTCGTTGTAAAATGGCAGAGGGTTCTTTTGTGGCCACTCATGGGCTGAAGATGCTGGGCTTGATAGAGAAGCTTGGATCTCTCGGGTTTGTAATGGATCATGACTTAAGTGTTAACTTAATTCTACAATCTTTGTCTAATAGTTTCTCACGATTTGTGATTAACTATCTGATGAACATGATTGAGTGCACCATTCCTAAATTGATTAATCTTCTCAAAACTACAGAGTCCTCCATGTAAAAGGATTCCAATGCGATTTTAATGGTAGAATCTTCCTCTTCTAAGAAGAAAGTTCAAAAGAAGAAGAAGAAGGCTGCCATGAAGCCCAAAGGTGGTGTGAACAAGAAGGACGCAACTACTAAGTGCCCATGCCATCAATGTGGGAAGATGGGCCACTGGAGGCGCAACTGCAAAGCATACTTGGAGACCATCAAGGACAAGAAGCAGAAGGAGAAGCTTACAAGCACTTCTACTTCATCTCCATGTATGTTTATGATTGAGATAAATACTGCCTTTAGAAATGAGATATGGGTATTAGATACCAGATATGGATCTCATTTGTGCAATAACTTACAGGGCCTAAAGAGCAGTAGAAGCCTAGAGAAAGGCGACGTGGACTTACGTACTTCAAATAGGACAAAGGTTGCTGCACTAGCTGTGGGGACAAACGAGATGAACCTGCCTTCGGGATTAATTCTAGATCAGCAAAACTGTTATTCTGTACCAATTTTAATGAAAAATATTATCTCAGTTGCGTGTTTAGACTTATGTGGATTTCATTTAATATTTAAGAATAAATGTTGTTCTTTTTCATTGAATGATATTCATTATGGTTCAGCAACTTTGGTTAATGGATTATATGTTCTAGACATAGATAATCCAGTTCTCAATATAAATAATAAAAAACTTAAAATGGATATTTCTAACACCTCTTACTTATGGCGTTGTCATTTGAGCCATGCAAACGAAAATCGTGTTTCTAAGTTACATAAGCTTGGTGACTTAGGGTCATTTGATTATGAATCATATGGCATATGCGAGTCTTGTTTACTAGGTAAAATGACTAGAGCTCTTTTTCTAAGAAAAGGAGAATGGGCCAAGGAGATATTACAACTCATACATTCTGATGTATGTGGCCCAATGTCAATACAAGCAAGAGGAGGTTATAACTAATTCATAACCTTTATCGATGATTTCTCACAATACGGGTATTTGTATTTAATGAAATACAAATCTGACGCCTTTGAAAGGTTCAAATATTTCAAGAATGAAATAGAGAAATAACTTGGCAAAAGTATTAAGACTCTAAAATCTGATCGAGGAGGAGAATACTTAAGCCAAGAGTTTCTGAATTATCTTAGAGATAATCGGATATTATCTCAACGGACTCTGCCACATACACCTCAACATAATGGTGTATCTGAGAAAAAGAATCAAACCCTTCTAGACATGGTACAGACCGTGATGGCTTCTGCAGACCTACCAAAATCGTTTTGGGGGTATACACTAGAGACTTCTGTTTATATACTAAACAGTGTTCCGACAAAATCGGTTGATACTACCCCATTTAAGATGTACTTTGGTAAGAAACTAAAGTTATCTCATTTGCGAGTATAGGGTTGTCTTACCTTTGTCAACAGGCCACAGTCAGACAAACTTGAAAGTAAGTCTAACAAGTGTTTATTTGTGGGATATTTGAAAGAATCTTTCCGATAATACTTCTATCTACCATCTAAAAATAAACTATTTGTTTCAAAACATGCCGTCTTCTTAGAGAAAAAGCACATGCTCCAATGGGACAGTGGGAGTAAGATTGAACTTAGTGAAGTTTATGAAGATCAAACAAACGGGGATAAACCGTCTAACCCCACATCTATTGAGAGAATAGATGAACATTCTAATACACAAGAACCTCGTAGATCTAGTAGGATACGTGTGGCACCTGAGAGATATAGATTTCTCATTAGTGAGCACAATGACGTATTGCTCATAGATGAAGATGAGCCTACTACCAACAAGGATGTTCTGAATAGTTCAGAATCTAGCAAATGGCTTGAGGCCATGAAGTCAGAGATGGATTCCATGTACGACAACCAAGTATGGACTTTGGTTGATCTACCTAAAGGAATTAAACGTATTAGGTGCAAGTGAGTTTTCAAGAAGAAAACGAACATGGATGGTAACTTAGTTACTTATAAAGCACGGCTAGTGGCGAAAGGTTATGGTCAACATTATGGTATTGACTATGATGAAACCTTCTTACCAGTAGCCATGTTGAAATCCATCAGGATACTCCTAACCATTGCTGCTCATTATGATTATGAGATTTGGCAAATGGATGTGAAAACAGCATTCCTAAATGAAAATCTGATTGAGGAAGTGTATATGACACAATCTGAGGGTTTCACATCCAGTGATGGCCCAAAGGTGTACAAGCTGCAAAGGTCCATCGATGGACTTAAGCAAGCTTCTAGGAGTTGGAATATCCATTTTGATTAAACAATCAAAGTGTTTAGTTTTATTCTAAACATGGATGAGCCTTGCGTATACAAGAAGGTTAGTAGGAGTGTAATAATTTTCTTACTGCTTTATGTAGATGACATATTGCTAATAGGAAACGATATACCTGTATTGCAAACGGTTAAAATTTGGTTGTCCAAACAATTTTCCATGATAGATCTTGGAGAAGCAACCTATATTCTTGGAATAAGGATCTATAGAGATAGATCCAAAAGGTTGCTTGGTCTTTCACAGTCTACATACATAGATAAAGTGCTAAAGAGGTTCAGTATGGATCAATCCAAAAAGGGATTCTTACCCATATCACATGGTGCAAGCCTTTCAAAGTCGATGTCTCCCAAGACACAAGTTGAAAGGGATCACATGAGTAAGATTCCATATACCTCGGCAGTTAGATCTACCATGTATGTTATGATATGTACTAGGCCTGATGTAACTTATGCTCTCAGTTTGATGAGCAGATACCAATCCGACCCTGGTGAGGGTCATTGGGCGGCTGTAAAGAATATCCTTAAGTACTTACGAAGGACTAAGGATATGTTCTTAGTATATGAAGAAGGTGATTTGAAAATAAACGGGTATACTGATGCCAGTCTTCAATCTGACAAAGATGATTTCAAATCACAATCCGGCTACGTGTTTACATTGTGTGGAGGGGCAATAAGTTGGAAAAGTTCCAAACAAGAGACTATTGCTGACTTTACGACAGAAGCTGAGTACATCGTTGCTTCTGAAGCAGCTAAGGAGGCTGTTTCGATCAAGAAGTTCGTGACGGAACTGGGTGTGGATCCTAGTGTTGTTGTTCCAATAACCTTGTATTGTGACAACAACGGAGCCATTGCACAAGCAAAGGAGCTGCGGTCTCAACAACGTTCCAAACACGGACTGCGATGCTATCATCTGATCTAGGAGATCATAGATAGGAATGATGTAAAGATAAAGAGAGTTCCCACGTATGAGAACATAGTTGCCCCACTTACGAAAGCACTATCCCAAAAGAAACATGATTTTCAAGTTGAGTCATTCGGTATCCTTTAACTTGAGATCTCCAAGGTATCTTTTGTTTGCGGAGTTTTGTATTTTGATTTCAATCTCTAAAGCTCAATCAAGGGCCGCCTATAGGATGGATATTGGGTACATTGTGAGGTAAACGAAAGTAGTCGAGAGGGTTATTAAATGATTCACCACTCCTAATAGTAGGGGCGAATATCTCACGGCCACTTGTAGAAATTATTACTCGGAAAGTCCTTGGCTAAGGTGATTGTGTATTGGAAACAGTTCCAATTGATACACATCTAGAGTAGTGGGTTCCTGGTACAAGCACTATTGTATTCAGGCCAGAATTATTTCTGGAGAGAGTTGGCACAAATTCCGTACTCCATACTAAATAAGATATTATATGGTGAAAAGAGTTAATTGCCCTAAAGTTTGTTATTAAAGGGTTCATGTCAAGCCATTTGACTTCCTGGACTCTTGGGTGGTCATGATGTGTTGCTAGATACCACTCATGATCTTGGAAAATGGGTTTATTAATTGATGAATTATTAAACTTATCCTGATTAGAATTAATAGGATTAATTCTAATTAATCTTGGATTATTAATCTCAAAAACATTTGGATTAATTTATGTTCTCTACCAATTGACTGGAAAACCTAATAGATCACACACAATAGAGGATTATATACTCATGATGTTATTTGATAACATTCTGGGGTTGATTGAGAGAATGAAAAGTTGTTGTGGACAAATTATAATTAGTTATAATTTGTGGTACAAGTTGTAATTGTAAAAACTTGATGTTTCCAATTACAATTAGGGAATTCTAATAGGATTAGAATTCTTAGTTTTGGGAAGGGAATTTTGTGTGATATATAGTAGGTAATAACACACGAAAAACCCTAGCCAATAGCTGAACAACACATAAAAGAAACAACAGCCATGAATTTTTTCTCTTCTTCTCTCTCAATTTGATCTTGAAGAGGAACCCTAGCCGCCACTTAGAATTTCTGCTAGCACAGAAAACTACGTGGTTGAATATTCCTCTGTGTGGATTACTATTAGAGATAATCAGACACTATGAATATAGTGGGTTGATGTTCAACTAACGTGGTGGTTAATCACGAGGATTGTTGGATCGTGCCTCAACTTGAAGAAGAAAATTTTTATTCTTCGCACGATCACCCAAAGATAAAAGTTGTTACCTTTATTGTCGTTATGACTTATTTTCCACACATAGAAGAGTCTTAGGAGGCTATCTCGATTTATTTTCCACTACACCGTATGGGATATGAGCTTGAGATACCCAGCATCACCCATCTGGAACTCCAGTTCCCTCTTCCTAGAATTTGCGTAGCTTTTCTGTCGGCTTTGCGCTACCCTTAGTCTTTCTCGGATAATCCTGGCCTTGTCCATCATATCTTGAATTCATACCTCACCAGTCCTTCTAATATGCCCCTCTTCGGTCCATTCCCAGTATATCAGTACTTGGCATTTTCGCCTATATAGTGCTTCGTACGGCACCATCCCAGTCGATGACTGATAACTATTATTATACGCCAATTTTGCATGCAGTAAACACTCAATCCACTTGTCTCCAAAGTCTAAAATACACACTCGGAGCATATCCTCCAATATCTGAATGACTCTCTCGGATTGACCGTCGGTCTACGGATTAGCAGAGGTGCTAAATTTCAATATAGTACCCTGAGACTCTTGAAACTTGTTCCAGAATCTCGAAGTGAACCTGGGGTCCCTATCTTATACAATGCTTGAAGGTACACCATGCAACCTTACAATTTCCCGAGTATACGTTTGATCCAACTTTTCCATCGAGTCCCTTATGTTCACTGGTATAAAATATGCTTTCTTGGTCAGTCAGTCTACTACCACCCAAACTGCATCCTTGCATGACTTGGTCATCAGAAGGCCAGTCATGAAATCCATAGTCACCTTTTCCCATTTACACTCGAAAATCCGTAATGGTTGCAATAAACCTACAGACTTCTTATGTTCCATCTTAACTTTCAGGCATGTCAGGCACGTTGATACATACTGAACCACATCTCTTTTCATTCCAGCCCACCTATATTTTTTTTTCAAGTCATGATACATCTTTACTTCCCCAGGGTGTATGGTATACTTACTCTTGTTAGCTTCGTCCAATATCCGTTTCCTTAAGCCTTGGATGTCAGGTACACATATCCGGCCCCAAAAATACAATACCCCTTTCTCGTCGGTCCGAAAATCTTTTCCTCTCCTCGCGATTTCTTTCTCCTTGAAGGCCTAAAATTCCACACTGTCATGTTGGGCTGTTACAATTTCCTGCTCCAGATCGGGCTTCAGGGTCAAGTTGCTTACACAGATCTTCCTCTCTTAAACATCCGCTTCCTGCTCTAGGATTTCCTGCACTGCCGACACCTCTTGCATTCTCAAATGTGCTATCTTCACTTTACGGCTCAAAGCGTTAGCTAACACATTTGCTTTGCCAGGGTGATAATTAATGGGACACCTATACTCGTCTAGGAACTCCATCCATCTACGCTATCGAAGATTCAAATCCTTCTGCATGAAGATGTACTTCAAACTCTTATGGTCAGTGAAAACTTTGTATTGGGCTCCGTACAGAAAATGTCACCACTTCTTCAAGGCAAAAACTATGGCAGCCAGCTCCGAATCATAAGTCGGATAATTAGCTTTGTGCGGCTTTAGCTTCCTGGACGCATAAGCTATGACCTTCCCATCCTGCATCAGCACAGCTCCTAGACCTTCCTTGGATGCATCCGTATAGAGTGCAAAGGGCTTGTTAGCCTCGTGCAGGCTTACTACGGGTGCTGAAATCAACCTCTTCTTAAGCTCTTGGAAACTCTTCTCACATTTTTCGTTCCAAGCAAAAGCAACATCCTTCTTTAATAGTCACGTCATCGGTGAAGCCATAGTAGAGAAATTCTTAATGAAACGCCAATAGTACCCAGCCAATACAAGAAAACTTCGTATCTTGGTAATATTCTCTGCTTACTTCTAATTAGCTACGGCATCCACCTTGGCAGGGTCCACCTTAATCCCATCCTTGGATATCACACGGCCGAGGAAGGATACCGAGCTTAACCAAAACTCACATTTATTGAACTTAGCGAAGAGCTTGAATTCCCTCAGCTTTTCCAGGACCAATCTTAAGTGCTCCGCGTGATCCTCCAGATTCTTGGAGTAGATTAACATATCATCGATGAAGATAACCATAAACTTGTCCAAATATTGTTGGAAGACTCGATGCATCAAATCCATGAAAACTGTTGGTGCATTAGTTATACTGAACGGCATCTCCATAAATTTATAGCGGCCATACCGCGTGTTGAAAGCAATCTTAGGAATGTCTTCTTCCTTAATCCTAACCTAGTAGTATTCTTGCCACAGGTCCAACATTAAAAAGTAAGCGGTGCCTTGAAGTTGATCAAACAACTCATCGATCAAGAGTAGAGGGTACTTGTTCTTGGTCGTTAGGTTGTTTAGCCCCTGGTAATCGATGCATAACCTCAAAGTACCATCTTTCTTCTTAACAAACAACACCGGTGCTCCCCACAGTGACGTACTCGGTCGAATGTAGCCTTGCCTCACCAACTCTTCCAATTGCTCTTTTAACTCCTTTAATTCCGCCAGTGCCATCCGGTAGAGGGTCCTTGACATAGGTTCTGCTCCAATAATCAGGTCCACGGTATACTCAACTTCCCGCTCAGGGGGTAGAAAAGCGAGCTCAGTAGGAAAAATGTCTGGAAAGTCTTTTACCACCTCTGTACTCTCCAAGGTACACTGATCTTTGGGTTTGTTCAGAAGATACGCCAAATATCTCGTACATCCTCGTTTGAGCAACTTTCGAGCCTTAGCCCCAGCAACCAAGAATTTCAGTTCCTTCGCTCGCTTACCATTAAATTCAATCACATCCCGATTGGGTCTCACAAACTGCACCGTCTTGATCTTACAGTCCACACGAGCTCCGTGCTTCGACAACTAATCCATTCCCAATATCAGGTTATAATCTTCAATGGGCAAAATTATAAGGTCTGCCTGTAGAATCTCTTTCCCTACTTCCACTACACAGCTTCCCATTAACTTACCTACATCTACCACCTTTCCCAAGGGTGAACATACTACTAAGGTATAGGGCAATTCCTTTCCTTCCCAACCCAGATACAATGAACATACTTTGCTTATGTAAGAGTGTGTGGATCCTGGATCTATCAACACATTAACATGATGTCCTCGGATAGAAAGGTTACCTTTAATCACGATTGCATCCGCTCCAACCTCCTCTCGGTTCAGGGCAAAGACCTTGGCCTTCACTCGAGGCTTATGACATCCCGCTCCAGCTGTTCCAGCTGCAACACCTCGGTTGACTACCATTGGTTGAGTCGAGGCTGTCTGCCCCATCCTTAGAGGTTTAGGGTAGGCGGTCCATAGATGACCCGGGTCTCCACAGTTGAAGCACCTCCTTACTCCCCCGCTGCTCCAGCAATTCCTCTCGGTGTGGCCACATTTTCCACAGAATTGGCAATTCAGATTGCTTTGCATCGGTCCAGCCATAGGCACTCGAGGCTGCTTACCCCAATTTTCCCATAGCATAGAACCCGCAGGTCGCTTGTTACTCGGAGTCGTCATTAGTGGACGAGTCAGTTGAAAAGACTTGCTCATCGGTCAGTACTGATATTTATTCTCCATTTGGGATGGTACGTCCACAAAGGCAGTGTACGATGTTGGCGGAGATAGAGCCAATGCCTTACTCAAATCTGGCCTCAACTCGTTCATAAACTGTCGGGTGCGCTTCTGCTCCGTGTCGACCAAGCATTTGCAGTACTTGGACAACTGCGTGAATCAGGTTACATATTAGGTGACTGACATGCTCCCCTGCTTAAGGGTTTGGAACTTATCCTCCCTCTTTTCAGCTACCCACCGAGAATATACTCAGCACAGAAAGCTTCAGTAAAATTGTCCCATGTCTATTCCTGCTCCTCTCTGTCCCAGTCACTTTGTACCCACTACTACCATGCTCGTGATGGTCCCCTCAGCCGAAAAGCAGCAAACTTCACCATTCTCTCTTTTGAGTACTGCAGAGTAGCAAAAATATCCTCCATCTATTCAATCCACTGTTCTGCTTTCTCATTCTGCTCCATCTCCTCTTGGAATGTGGGAGGTTAGAACTTCAAAAAATGCTCCAGGGCCTCATCCTCTCCCCGTGGTGATTTCTTGGCCACCTTGTCCACTCTCTCAGTTAGATTCTGTAGAATCAAAGCCATCTTATCTAAAGCCTGTCCCACGGTCACATCCCGAGACCTCTCTGAAGCTAACTCTTGTTATCGCTACAGGTGCTCCTCCACATCAGGTGTGGAATGACGCATCTGCTCAAATTTCGGAGTTGATGATGTACTTTACGGCACTATTCTGCTATGAACGACTATCCTGCATCTTGGTGCCATCTTAGACCACAGTCACTCAAAGTCAAATAGTTACCAAGGGGAAAAAGGTATGCTTAGGTGCATGATCAATTAATAGTAATATTATCTGCTCAATTTAAAAGAAAATTTAATGATGTTATGTAGGGAAAAACCAACTAATTAATAAAACTCATGCTTTTCATATAAACCATGCTTTCATAAAGAATGGTCATCATATGCGATACCCCTTTTATTCAATAAAATAATAAAGCCCTACAAGCAACATGCTTTTTTGAAAAGAATAAATGAACAAAGGTATGCAACTCCGAAAGAGAAAAAGTAAATGCGGCTGGTCTTCTATACTTGACTCTCTCTAGTATTAACAGAGGCATTTGAATCGTCAGAGGCTGGTTCCACGAGCCACCCCACGGAGCTATCGGGTTTCCCTATGCAATCCCTCGCAAAACCAGCGCTCTCACTTGGCTATCCTGAATCACCCTTATTGCTTCTCTTAGCTTTCACGACCGTCTCATAAAGCTCATCCAAAACTAATCTGATCGCACCCTTAGGTGCAGGCCTCTCATATCCCGAGTCAGATGGATCGAGTAATCCCTATCTCCTCAACTTAGCATCTATCCTTAATCCATATCTAAGTCTACTCCTCCTAGGATCCTCTTCTAGCTTCCTCTTTCCCTTATCTTCCATTCCTGAAGTGGGCTGCCTAGGTTCCCTTACCGCCGGGGTAACTCCATCCCTCAGCCTAAGTCCCTCATCACTAGACTCCTTAAGGTCATAACAAGTAGGAGTCCTATCAATCTCACTTATCTGTGGGGCCTGAGGAACCTCCATCACATTCTCATCCTCTTCCTCTATCCCAACCATCTCTCTCACTCTCATCATCTCCCTCATTCCCAAGCTCATCTGCCTCCCATTCACTCAACTCAGCCATCTCCTCATCCTCCTTACCCTCACTAGCAAGCTCAACAACCACAACCTCATCATCCCCATCATACTCTCCTAGGCTTCCATCAACTTCCATCTCTGCATCAACCACCGGGTCGTCAAGTATAGATGTCTCCTACTCCGTCTCATCCTCACTTAGAACCCAACCTCCCTCAGGCTCTGTCTCTAAATTAGACGAGGGTGGATCTGCTATAGGTAGTGGGGCAGGTGGATTCCCGCAACCAGTGGGCCAGTCTCTGACAGCCGATACAACTCTTTTTAACCATCCTATAAACAAAATGCAAAGGTTAGCTCCAGATCAAAATGCTTAAGGAAATAAATCCAGTAACTCAAATAATTGCCTAAACCTAGGCTCTGATACCACTTGTAACACCCCACTACTACGTACCTTAATAGGGCGGGGATGTCACCCCGTCCCGGAGGACAAAGGGTCTTTAAAACGAGGTATAAATTATAAAGACAAACCAAAGAAATCAAACATAGATAAATAACAGAAAACTCTAATTACATCAGGCTCAAACTGGAGCAAAACTAAATAAAAACAAACATCCGATCTGGAAGATTAAATCAGCAATTGTCTCTTAAAACATAATGGAAATTAACAAAAGCATCAACTATCTCAGGTCCCACTCGCTCAGCACAATCTATCTCCTGAAAACATGATTTAAAACAGTGTGAGATTAAATCTCAGTAAGTCTTGTGTGTGCACATGATACTTTGAACAGTTCGTGTATGCATAGTGAAAACATTTGCATAAATATTTGGCAAGTCATAAATAATTTTCTCTTTGCAAGGAGTGGATTTTTCTCATTGTCACATTTTGTACAAAATAAATCATCCACTCGAATAAATAGTCATGTCACCACACTTTGGGATCCATGAGGACAAGGCACCACACTTTGTGCATCTTACCTGGACCAGATTACCATACATTGGGCATTCTAATCAAGGTGAGTGTACAGCCCACCGGGTGAGATACTCCTCCATCTCTTCACTCAACAAAACCATCTGGGTGTCCATACCGAGAAAATAAATAATACCTTACCAGGTACAAATGCTAGCTCGGATCGGCCTAACCAACCAATACTGTCACCTTTTCAAGCAGAGCTTATCTTCTGGAGGTGGCCTCTTGCCAGAAGACTTACTCTAGCCCTCTAAGACTAGTATTGTTAGCCTACCCTTATTGAGTACTCAACAAATATATCCGTCAATTCCTAATTCACAATATTTCCATACTTTGGCTTTGTAAAACGTGGTTTTCTTTAAAGGAGTATTCTAAAACGTTGAGAAAAGAACAGTTCTTGATAAAAATCGTTAGTTTGACAAAATCGTGTAGAGAATAAAAATCCATGTTTACAACCCAAGCAAATATAGTTCAACAATAGCTTCACAAAGCTTTACCAAATAGATTTGCCATCACAACATTAAACAAAAGAGTTTATGCAAGGACTTACTTGATATGCCTCAGATAAACAAGATAAAATCACATCTTGCTTCCTTCAAATACCCTCCTGATCTAGAATTATATAATATTATGATCAGGGTCTCAATCGATTCAAACATGCATTAAACTCATTTATTCCCATAAAAAATCACAATCCATTATCTAACTTCAAATAAATCATCTAATCCTCAAAGTACATACACTTTGATCACATATCCATCGAGAGTATGAATAATATACCAAAAAGGTCTTGACTTGACCATCACAATTCACATCCATCATTATCACAATAAAACATGGCATTACTATCCATTGAATATGCTTAATTAATTACTCGACTCAAAATATTCATCTGTCCCAACTAAGCACATATATCATGCTATCATACTACCATAGACCTCATCAATCTCCTTAGATTTTAATTTCGACATTAAGGGTATGAATTCCCTTACCTTACAACCATTGGGTTATCAAGGTCTCGATGCTCCTATGGTGATCGTCCCGAGTTCTTTTGAGAAGAATGGAAAAGCTGTCTTCTTTACCTCCTTTTAATCGATAGTAGATAAAGAGGATGAAATCAGCCTCTATGTGGTGTGATTCAAGGAAAGAAGAAGAGAAGAATTAATGGAAGAAAGGATTCAAGAGGTTGAGAGGGTTTTTGCTTACCTTAAGGTGTGATCGATTTTGTTGGCCTAGAGTGCTCTTGAGTTTTCGAAAATCCAGAGAAGCTTTGTTGGAATTTTTCGTGTAGTAAGGTTGGAATAGCCGGCTACTTTGGTTTAGGGTTAGAAAATTTTGACTTAGGGTTAGAAGTTGGTGCTAAGAAGGACTCGTAATGGCTCTAGGTTTCTTGGACAGCAATGGCGAAAAATTGCAGCTTGCTGTACCCTTATTGCTGGCCGAATTTCAGAGGTTTTAAGAGGAGAAAATAATCTGGAATTGTTCTCCTATGATGACCAAAAAAATGCTCAAGAATAGGGCTGTGCATGTTCAAGGTTTCAGCCAAAACAAGAAGGAATTTGTACAGCTTTTGGTAACCAAAAATTCTGTGTGATTGTGGTGCTTATGTTGTACGAAATCTGTGTGCAAAAAGAGGGAAAATTCTAGCTGTTTAGGTTGCTATTCTATCCATAATTCAGAGAGGAAATAATAAGTTCTTTAGGCGTTGAAATTGGCCAATTCAATAAGGAGTTTTAGTAGGGTTTGGAGTTTAGAATTTTCGGGCATTGCACTATGCAAAGCTAGCCAAAATTCCTGTACAAAGCTTGCCGAAAATTCTAGAATTTTTTTGATGGATAAAATATGATTTGTGAATCTAAGGTGATCTAAATTGGTGGAAGGTGTTTTAGGGGATTTGAAACTAGGGTTTGAAGAGTTTAAATGCACTTAGGAGTGCAGGATTTTCGTGCAACTTGTGCAGGCACAAGGCCGCTGAAATTCTGCAGGAAAAGAAAGAATAAAACCTGATTGGTTTAGGATTGAAATAAAATCTGATTTGCTAAAGGATTTGGATAAGATCTCCCTAGTCTTGGAAGAGTTTGAGTTGAGCTAGGAATGCTCCAAAGGTGGCGACAGAAAGCTGGAAAAATTTTCAGATTTTTAGCTAGGGTTCTATGATCAAAATCAACAAGGTATCTTTCCAGAAAAATGACAAATTAATTCCAGCTCTCTAATATAAAATCCGATGAATTAAAACAATATGGAATTTAGTTGCTCTAGCAAGGGTTTTTTTAGAAAATCAAAGAGGACAAAAGCTAAAAATAAAATTAATCTTTATCCTTATCAAAAGTCCTTGATTTTAGGAGATAAATGTGGAGATTTATCTCCTTGGAAGATGGCGCTGAAAATTCACTAGGATGGCTAGGGTTTTTCGACCAAAGCATGAAAAACTCTACGGAAAAGAATTCAAAAAGAAAAACTAAGATTCGCAAGAGGTAAGATTTGAACTCGGCTCACCAAAGGATAACCACCAGTCTAACCGCTATTCCAAATCAACTCTGATACTAATATTTCTCTAGGAAATTCTTTTCACCCCAATTCTCATCCTTCCATCTCCTCTACTAAACTTCACTTAAAATAACTCTCAAATAGTGCAACAACACATTTAAATAATTTAATGCAAGCACAACCTTGAAATTCACATGCACCCATGCGAAAATAATTTTAAGATATCACATGAAATGCGAAATGCTATGCAATGCATGACTTTTTTCCCCATAGGTCAAAGGTGGTTTTGGGCGGGGTATTACACATCTCCACAGCAGGACCGACCTAAAAACTTGGCATAAAAGGTGATGAGATAAAAATCTCAGTAAGCCCGTGTGTTCTTTCAGTATTTCTGGTAAAACAGTTCATATATGCAAGTTGTAAAAGTTGTATAAAAGAAAATGCTAGCAAGTTATAAATAAGGATTAAAATAAAGAGTGGCATTTTACTTTTCAAGCCACACATGTGCACAATAATTACAAACACTCAAATGGGTAGTCATG
Source organism: Voacanga thouarsii (assembly GCA_026120185.1). Lineage (NCBI taxonomy): Eukaryota > Viridiplantae > Streptophyta > Magnoliopsida > Gentianales > Apocynaceae > Voacanga > Voacanga thouarsii. The sequence goes on along the minus strand of JANUWF010001236.1, from coordinate 110,470 downwards.
GGTTACCACACGTTGGGCCCCATAACTATATAAGGGTCAGAATGCCACACTTTGTGCAGATTGACAAAAAGGTAGGTGATTGGCTTACCGTGTAAGATACTCCTTCTTCTCTACACCCAAACATACCGGTTGTCCACTCCGGAAACACACAGTCCACTTGACTGGAACTTGCTAGCTTGGACCGACACGACTAAGTAGTACTGCCACTTCTCTAAGTTAAGTTCATTTTCTAGAGGTGGCCTCCTGACAAAAGACTCGCTCTTTCTCTTCAAAAATCGTACTACCAGCATACCCTTATTGAGTACTCAATGTTAATTGTCCCAATTGGGTGAAAACGGATAAAACATTTCTTTACACGGAAATGGCAATTATGGGTTTCTAAAATTTGTGTCAAAGTAGGTTTTTAGAATGAGTTTAGTGTTTGTGCAAAACTGCTTGTTTGGTTTTCAAATGATTTTTTTGACTGGACAGGAAAGGAAACAATCCTTACTAGCCTTTACAAAATGAGTGTCCATACACTTCGCGTTTGGCTTGCATTAGTAACATTTTGTCATCAAGTAAGTTTATGCAGGAGCTTACCTAATCCTTTGCTTGCAAATTCACAAATCTTTCAAAGCTGACCTAACCCCGCCTAAGGTAAGCACAAGTCATATGGTTATATTCACGCTATACTCACTTCCATAAATAATTCTAGTTCAACTTATTACAATCATGACCCTAATGTCCTAAGCTTTAAGGCTAGATGATAACGGTTTTTATAAAAAAAAAAAGTCTAGCTTGATAAGTGAAAATAACTATGGGTTGTAAAATAATTACTAATAAGTTATAGGTTCAAATACAAATCTTGAGTGTTGTTATTAATAAATAAACTAGGGTTTAATTGATGAAGAATCCTATGTCCTATATGATATTGTTAAAATAAATAATAAATTATTACTAATCTCTTAATTAATACTTAATAGATAGAAAATAATTAATAAATAAAATTAATAATAAATAAAATTTATTAAATTTTGGTCAATAGATAATAAAAAAACTTCAATAGTATTTATGAATATATGGCCTACAAGATTAACATTTTACCTATTATTCTTATTCTTCTTCTTATTATTATTATTATTTATATAAAAGGCTTTTATTTATTATTATCATTATTATATATAAATATTTATATATTATAAAAGATATCATTTATTTGGCTAAAATATTACTATTCCATTTAATATTCCAAATCCAACTTCCTAGGGTTTTCGAAATCTTCGGAGGAAATCATAATATTAATTTTAATTAACGTAATAAAATTGGTAAATTGAAATAGCTTAGGATCAACAAGGTCATGATCATACTTTTCCTATTGCTAACAAGAATCATGAACATATACTCCAACATCAATGAACAAACTATTCTACTCATGAATAAAGGCTTAAATCCATACCTACTATCAAATGGCCAAATCTCTACTAAGCATAATTATAATCATGGGTTCAATGAAAACAAGAACATAATACCCTATTCACCAAATGTGACATAATATCTAGCATGCTTAAACATCTATACTCACTCAAGACATGAAGAACATGCATCGATCCACAAGAAATATCGTAAAACTTAACCACGGAAAAACATTCTCATTCTCCAAACTTAACTCCTTCATACATAAGCACATACTCAATCCCCAATCATATTGTATCCTTTTCTAACAATATCTAAGAGACGTGATTTTAGAATTAAAGAGAAGTTTAAAGAGAAATACTTGGTTGATGACTTGGTTGATGACTATCTTGTTGAAGGTTCAAGGAGATCCACAAGCTTAGGAAGCTTGAATCATCCAAGAAGGAAGAAGAAAAATAGACATGGTTAAAGCAACCATTTCTGCCGAGAGAGAGAGAGAGAGAGAGAGAAAGTATTAGTATATTATGTTAAAGATTGAAGGAAAGAAGATGAACAAAATTGTTCATGGTTACCTTGATGGTGTTCTTGAGACTTCAAGAAAAATTCTGGTTTTTTATCCGATTGCAAATTTTTGTTTTCAAGATTTGGTGCTATAAAATCAAGAAATGGACTCTAGGGAGTGAGTAGGCATGATTTAGAGTTTTGGAAGGGATTAGAGGTGTTTCGAGTGGTCTTAGGCTTAAAGAAAGGTAGTGTGTGTTCTTGTTGTTCTTGGAGAAATGGAGAGAATTGGAGAGAAAGCTGGACGAAATGCTGAAGGTGTTGGCCGAATGAATGAGGGATTTCTATGATTTAATTTTTAGATTAGAGAGAAGAGGGAAACCTGGTTGTTTGAAATTTAAATGGAGTAATTTATGGAGTGTTTTAAAGTAGAAGATATAGTAATGCTGTTTGATTGATGGAGGTTCTTGGAAGCTACAATAGCCGATTGGTTTTGCTGTATTTTTACTGAAATGAATGAGGGTTGAAGTAGCTATAAGGTTGGCCGAAATTCTAAGTGCAATGGTTGGAGAATTTCTAGTTGTTTGAAGTTTAATCTAAGGGAGTTTTCATGGAACAATTGCTGGAATTTTTGAACTTCAATTGAAAGCTTGATTGGAGTAATTGAAGGAGAAATTTAAGGAGTGGCGATGGAGCCCCATAGTGCAGGTCAATGGAGGGGGTAATGAAGTTCAGTTCATGGCTGACTAAGGTTTACTTCATAGAGGTTTGAAGTGATTTTCGGACAAGGCTTGAAGAGAGAGCAAGGCTGGAATTTTTCTATTTGGATATTTTTATGGTTTGTTGGAAATTGTTGTGCAGTTTTTTCTGCAATGTTCCAACCGATTTGTAGGTAGTTTGGAGAGGTATTGGAGGATCCTTTAAGGCTAGTTTCCAGCCTTCTTTATGGAGGAATGGCAGAGGCAATCCACTAGTTTGAAGGTTAGAAGAAACAGCTTGTTTTTGGACTGCTAAACATTGAAGCTGTCCAGAATTTTTTTCTAGTTTGCACAACTTTTTGTAGTCCGGTTTTTGGCAAAGGATTTTAGTCTTCAAATTGAACAAGTTGGCCATTTTTCTGGCAGCATTTGAGTAAGGAAAATAGTTGAAGTTTTTGAAGGCTAAATTGCTTATACGAATTCATAGTGGCTTTTCTTGGTGTTGTGGTGTTTTTTGTTGCTATGTGTTCAATTCAAACAAGGGGAGCCAAAACAGGGACTTTTCTTGTAACAATAGGAGAAAAGTAACCTAACTACCTACACTCTTTCAAACCCTTGAAGAATAAAGCCTCAAAAACCCTGAAGATGAGTAGAAAGTTCTACTATAATCTTACCCTAATATCCTTGAAGCAATAAAGGCAAGCAAGAACAAATAGAATAGAGAAAATAGGCACCTCAATATTGAATTTCAAACAAATCTTAGAAGAACAAAGCAACTAAGATCCATTCAAAGAAAACAACATTGGATTATCCAAAAGATTTATAGACTCTTACAAAAGGAGGACTAACCCTTAAGCTTGGTCTTGAACAAGATGAATAAGGAGGTTAGGGCCTCTCATGATTCTCTCTCAAATTTGAATTAAAATGAAGTAAATTGTGTTTTCAAATCACTAAAGGTGCTATTTATACTATCCTAACCCTAGCTAAGTAATCCCTGATGTTCTATTACAGTTTAGGGTCATAATAGGTTTTTACAAACATTTAAAATTAACAAAAATTGGAGAAAACATAAAAAACGCCGAGCATTTATCGGCTGCCCAGGGTGGAACTAGCGCCAGTTTGGGCACTACAACCGGCACCGGTTGTGGACTGCCTTTGGGAGGTTGAAAACTGGATGAAGCCCTTAATGAGCAGAATGAACCGGCACCGGTTTGGCTGCTTGGAGCCGGTGCCCGCCATCATCTGGAGGCCTCCTTTTTGGTCTAGTTTCATCCGTCTTCATCACTGGCCCTGGTCCTTGCACAGTTATGCCTCCCCCTTCTTGAACTTAACCTTCATGATGAAGTAGAGTCTCATCATATCCCCCTCCTTGAAAAGGATTCGTCTCCTAATCATTGCTATTTTCTACATGGAATGCTTTCACCATTGCTGCCTTCTTAAGTCTGTTAAGGTCCATTCATTCTCCTATAGGTAAGGCAATCAGTTCAAAAGGCGTTAGGGGAATAAAACCATACACAACTTCAAAAAGAGAATGAGAAGTGGTAGAGTGAAAAGCCCTTTTGTAATCAAACTCAAAATGTGGCCAGCATTCCTCCCAATTGGTCAAGTTCTTCTTCATTATGGTCCCTAAGAATTGGGTTAGTGTTCGGTTGACCACCTCATTTGAAAAAACAACTTCAAATTCTTGAGGGACAGCTGCAATTTCATTAGGCCAAGACAATGAAAAAACATTAGTAGAAATATAAGAACAATTGCATAAAAGAAGAATAACTGGTTCCTTAGCTTCTTTAGCCTCTATGACCTCACTGTCTTTGTCAAAGAAATTCACTCTTCTTTTACCTCCCATCTCTTGACCTTGCTCACCCATATCAAACTCTTTTTCTTGCCTCTCTTTTTCTCTCCTCTCAATTTCTTTTTTGGGATTAACATTTTGCACTCCCTTCTTCTTTTCTTGCTCATTCATGATTCTTTGATCTTCACTCACCTTACTAGGGGCCATGAGGATGAGGGTAAACATAGTTTCCTCCTTGAGTAGGGAATAAGTATTCTTCCTCCCATCATTCTTAACACGCCTATCGTATTACCAAGGCCTTCCTAGGAGCAAGTGACCTGCATGTATGGATACCACATCACATAGCACATCATCCTTATACTTCCCTATCTCAAAAGATACCAAAACGTGTTTGTTCACTCTATCTCCTCCACTAGATTTGATGTCATTTTGTGAAGTTGAACTAGATTCTTCATTCTTACTAGTTTCACTCATTTTCATTTGCTTTTGCACCACCTCTAGCCAACTCCTCTTTTTCTCCTCTTGTGGATGCGAGCTTTCTTCCAGTTCATGGGTACTTGAAGCACTGTGGGAACTTTCATTTATAGCATGTGTTTGTTTATTCTTTATCTCAATTTTTGAATTCTTTGGCTCTTTAACAAATTCCATACTCTTTTGCTCAACTTCTTCTTGCACATTCTCCTCTAACACTTCTAATGGGTTTGACTCATCCTCTAGAAAGAATAAAACGTTATAATATTCCTTAGTCACCCTATTTATTGAACTCAATAGATCTACGTCTTCCTTTTCATCTTTACTAAGCTCCTCATCAAGCTCATCATTATTTTCCTTAACTACTTCATGCACTACTTCATCATTTTGATTGAGGATTTCCAGGCCTTGGGCTTCCCTTTTTTAGCTTCTCCTTCTTCTCAAAGCCATGTAATTCATCTTGTTCACCCCTCTCAATTTTTTCTTCACTTCTTGTACTTCTTGGGTCCTCAACATCTACAACATTTTTCATGGCCACTTTGGCCTCAAGTCTTGCTTTTTACTTCTCAATTTGTCTCTCCCCTTAGAAATTGTGCACCCTATAAAATCTTTCATATGCCAATTTATTTGGACAATCAACCTTTGTGTGCCTTGTACTACAAAAATTCTCACAAGTTAATCCTCTACTACTCCTTTGTTGTACTATGCTTATAGAGGTTTGTGATTCTCCCCTTTTACCTTGCGACTCTTCCTTCCCTTTTACTTGTTGTAGCAAACTTGGACACCTTCTGCACTCATGCTTCCTTAAGTTCTTTTGCACCTCATACTTTGTTATTTTTTGTGCAACAATAGAATATTGTCCAAGATGATTTATCAACTCTCTTGTCATGTTTTGAAATTCGCTTTGCGTTGTCCTCATCACAACTTGCATATCATCACGCAGTCCCCTAGCATCAATTTGTTCTTCTTGAGGTATACTAGGTCCACTTGGGTTAGGCCTAGAGATATCTTATTCATGGGCTATGGTGATGGGATATTTGCTTACTTATACTTGCAACATAAAGAGATTAGAAAGAAAAATAGATCCTCACTGCTCTTCCTTGCAGGTTGGCTCTCAAGATTGATCACTCCACCCTCATGTTTACTCTCTTTGGCTCTTATAATAATGGGCTCGCCCTCTTTCCTTTTTCTCAGCACTCAAGCCTTCTTGTTCAATCCCAATTCCCTCCAATAGCTGAAAATTTTATCCAGCTAAGTGAATCACACAAATCAAAATAATTTTCCAATTAGGGGGCCTTTGGGGAATTTCAACAAACACTTGTTGGGCACCTCAAACAAACAAGCTTTAAATCAATAATTGCAAGGAAAAAAAAAAGTGGACTCAATCAACTCGCGAACAAGCACTAAATGCACAAGAAACAATTCTAAGCAAGAAACAAACAAGAATTATCACGAATAAAGAAACAAGAACAACTAAAACTAGAATGATGAATAATAAGATGGTCACCAGTGTCCAATAGAGAAATTGAGTTCAATGAACTTGGAATTTAACATTAGAGTGATATACTAAGTCACAAAGTCCCAAGGAATGAAAATTAAGAATCAAAGTTCCAAATTATAGCAAAAAACACCCTTATGGAACATTTATCAAACACCTTGGCTGCAATCTCGTCACTTAAGAAAAACCAGAATTTTCAACCATATTCAAGCCAAATTTCACCACAATCATAAGATAATTTTGTTCCCAAGGATTATAACAACATCGAGGAGCAATTTCCCAACAGAAGAATCAAGGAATAACAAACGTTTCAAGACCTTTTTTGGAGCAATTTTAGAGTGACTGGATTTTCTATTTTTATTTTCTCTTCACTTTGTAGGGCTCCTTTTTCTTGTTTTCAAGCTTTGATGGGAATCAAGATTTTCCTTCTCTGATACCAAACTCTTTGATACAAATTCTTGGTGGCTTTTCTTGTTGTTGTGGTGTTTTTGGTGGCTATATGTTCAGTTCAAACAAGGGGAGCCAAAACATGGACTTTTCTTATGACAATAGCAGAAAAGTAACCTAACTACCTACACTCTTTCAAACCCTTGAAGAACAAAGCCTCAAAGACCCTAAAGATGAGTAGAAAGTTCTACTATAATCTCACCCTAATATCCTTGAAGCAACAAAGGCAAGCAATAACAAATAGAATAGAGAAAATAGGCACCCAAATATTGAATTTCAAACAAACCTTAGAAGAACAAAGCAACTAAGACCCATTCAAAGAAAACAACATTGGATTATCCAAAAGATTTATTACAAAAGGAGGACTAACCCTTAAGCTTGTTCTTGAACAAGATGAACAAGGAGGCTAGGGCCTCTCAAGAATCTCTCTCAAATTTGAATTAAAGTGAAGTGAATTGTGTTTTCAAATCACTAAAGGTGCTATTTATACTATCCTAACCCTAGCTAAGTAATCCCTGATGTTCTATTATAGTTTAGGATCATAATAAGTCTTTACAAACAGTTAAAATTAAAGAAAACTGGAGAAAACATAAAAAACACGGAGCAGTCATAGGTTGCCTAGGATGGAACCGGCGCCGGTTTGGGCACTACTACCGTCGCCGATTGTGGACTACCTTTGGGCTATCGAAAATCAGATGAAGCCCTTGTTGAGCAGAATGAAGCCAGCGCTGGCTTGGTTGCTTGGAGCCGGTGCCGGCTATCCTCTGGAGGCCTCTTTTTTGGTCTAGTTTTGTCCGTCTTCGTCGCTGGCCTTGGTCCTTCATGGTCACGCCTCCCCCTCCTTGATCTTGACCTTCCTGATGAAGCGAAGTCTCATGAACTACCCAAGAACCTGGAAAATTTTTAGATTGCTTCCTTGAAGAAGATGAATACTAAAGAGTGGAGTTTGAAGGTTCAACCATGGAGATTAATTCTCTTGGGGACTTTCCTGAACTCCTTCCCTATTTTTAGCCAAAACACTATCCTGTTAGAGCTATTTTCAAAATTCCAAGGTCAATAAACCTTGCTGAATTTTCTGAAATTAAAATATGGATTTAGATAAATTGAACAAACTTAATTGGTAGAGGATTTAAGGTAAACTAGGGAATAAAAGGACATGAATCCCTTAGGAATTCTTGTAGGGCATAAGAATACGATTAGGACATTCCCTTCATATCTCCCCCAGGACAACACTCCTATTTCTACTTATGGAATACAAGGGATGAAAAATTTAATCCAAAAAGAAATAATCATAGCAAAAATTAAATGATGGGATTTGAACTCAAGACCTTAGAGATTATTTCCAAAATTCTAACTACTAAACTACAACAACTCTAGTTCTTATTTTCTCTCCCAAATATTCTTCCTATTAAATCCTCAAGCTATGTCCCTATTTTGACCTCAAGAAAAATTACCATTTTATCCTTCCTACTCAATAAGTACAACTAAGCCTTCTAGATAATAAATTATAATTCTAAAGTACATAAAATCATTTCAAAATATATTTATGCATGCAAGAAAATATAATATGCATCCCGACCCCCTTACTCTAGTGTTGGCTTTAGGTGGGGTTTCACAATTCCAACCCAATAATACATGAACAAATCCAAAATAAATTCTCTACTACAATCTCTCAAAATCAATACATAAGAAAAAAAAAGCCAAAAGTCCTCAAAATCACAAGCAACAATCTAGCTAATGGCCTTCACAGTAGGATTGACCTGAAAACATGGCATAAAAGATGGTGAGATAAAAATCTCAGTAAGCCCGTGTGTGCTATGAGTGTTACAGGTAAAACAGTTCATGTAAGCAAGTTGTAAAAGTTTCATAAGAGAAAGTGCAGGCAAGTATCAAATAAATGTTAAACTAAAGAGTGGTGTTTTGCTTTCCAAACCATACATGTGCACAATAAATACAACAACCCAAAAGTGGTTGCCATGGGATACACACGTTGGGCCCCATGACAATATAATGGTCAGAATGCCACACGTTAAGCATGCTGACAAAAGGTAGGTGTATGGCCTACCGAGTGAGATACTCCTCCATCTCTACACCAAAACTACCGGTTGTCCACTTCGAAAACACATAGTCCACTTGATTGCAACTTGCTCGCTCGGGCCGGTTTGACCTACTGGACTGGCATCTTATCCGGGAAGGACTCACCCCTCAGAGGTGGCCACCTACTGAGAGACTTACCCTAACCCTTCAATGAAAAATCCTAGTAGCCTACCCATATTGAGTACTCAACATTGTTTGTCCCACTTAGGAGAAAATTGATCATGTAACAATTTACTTGGAAATAACAATTGAGGGTTTCTAAAATTTTTAACAAAGTTGGGTTTTACAAAGAGTTTAGCATCTTGAGTAAAACTACTTGTTTAGTTTTCAAATGATTTGCTTGACTGAAGTAAAAAGGAAAAACAGTCCTTAATTACCTTTATAACTGAATGCTCATACACATTGAATTTGGCTTGCCACAATAATTTTTGGTCTTCAAATGACTCCTTCCAGGAGCTTACCTAATCCCTTGCTTGCTTGAATTCAAAAATCTTCCAAGGTAGACCTAACCCTGCCTAGGGTAAACACAAGGTATAAGGGTACATTCGAACTATACTTGCCTTACATAAATAATTCCTAACTCAACTAGTTACAACCATGACTAACCATGTAACACCTCGCTACCTAGGCCCACCAGGGCCGGGGATGTCGCCCCGTCCAAACGACAAGGGGTCTTTATAACTAGGCCACACAAATGAAATAGCGGAATATAAATGATACTTGAACATAAAATTTATTACATCCCAAAATAAATATCAATCCAAGAATAAATCCTAAAATACCAAAAACAAATCCGTAATAAAATTTATCCACACTCATCTCCCCAAAACATTATATAAAAATAAATCATCAGAAAATCTTCCGAAGCAGGTGGCCACCTACTGAGAGACTTACCTTAACCCCTCAAAGACTAGCCCAGTAGTCCACCCTTATTGAGTACTCAACGTAATATATCCCACTTGGGAAAAAAAAATGAACAAAACATAGTTCCACTTGAACATGGCAATTAAGGGTTTCTAAAGTCTTTGTCAAAATCAGTTTTAGAAAGAGTTTTGAGTTTGAATAAATCTGCTTATTGGTTTTCAAATAATTTGTTTGACGAAAATAAAACATGAGACAATCCTCAATTGCCTTTACAAAGATGAGTGTCCATGCACTCTACATTTAGCTTGCCATAATTAAACACTTTTCATCAATTAGGTTTTATGCAGGAGCTTAGCTGATTCTTGCTCACAATAAAAAGGTCTCCAACTGCTGACCTAACCCCGCATGGGCAAATACAAACCACAATCAAACTCAAGCCAAAATTCACTTTCTCAATTTAAACAACTCAACTTACTATTATCATGATCCTAGTGTCCCAAGCTTTAATGCCGAACAATAAGTAAATAGGTTTGTAGGCTAAGGATAATTTGGTTTTTAAAATAATTAATATTTTGGGAAATAAGTACTAATAAGTTAAAGGTTTAAATATTACTAAGAAAATTTAGAGTTTATTTGATGAAGAGTCTTAGGTGGTTTTTTAGAAAAAATAATGATTTATTAATATTTTGGCTGTAAGAAAATAATTGATAACTAAAGTTAGTTGAAAATAAATTTTAATGAGCCTTGCTTGGAAAATAATAAATAAGTTTTAATAGGTTTTGATTAAAGGATAATAATTAAATTTTAATAATAAGTATTTTACTAATTATGATTATTTCAAAAAAAAATGCTTTAGTTGATTTCATTATTTTTATATAATATCGTTATATTTTAATTTTCTATCAAAACTATTATTTATTAGACTAAAATATCTTTTATATATATAATAATCCAAATCTACCCTTCCTAAGGTTTTTTTCGAGATTACTAGCAAAACCAAATTATTAAATATTTTATTCATGATATAAAAATTAGCTTAGGGACAACTAGATCATGATCATATTTCCATGGCTATTCACAATCATGAACATATACAATCCTTCAATTCATCAAATCATCCAAATCATGCATACAATCATAGATCTCAATTTATCAAGACATGATCTAACCCCTACTAGCATAAATATGATCATGGCTTCAATAATCTAACATGAATATAAATCCTATTCACCAAATGTGACATAATCTCTAGCATACTTAATCATGAAGGCATGTATTAAACCTCAAATCATCATACAATCAACAAAGATAATCCATCCATGAATAAACCCCATCTCTTTCATTTTCATACATATATTCATGCTTCAATCTCAACAATACATACTATCAACATTATCCTAGAGACATGAATCTAGAATTTAAAAGAAAGATTGAAGGGACTTACTTGGTTGAGGAATACCTTGAAGTAGTTTAGAATGGATCTCAACTCCTAGATGCCTAGCTTCGTCCAAGGAAGATGGAGAAAGCATGGCAATGGGAGGAGAAGCCATCCGGCCAAGAGAAGAGAGTTTCGGCCATGAGAGGAAGAGAGAGAGAGAGAGAGAGAGAGAGAGACCATTAGCATGTTTATTCATATATATTTTCACTAGAGATTTCGATTGGAGAAGATGAAGTTGTTAGAACAAACCTACCTTAAAGGTGTTCTTGAACCTTCACAGAATTTTCTGGTTTTTTATCCAAACTAGCAAGTTGGTTTGTGGAGTTTGATGTTAAGAATGGTGTTGATGGACTCACGGCTGTGAGTAGGTTAAATCTGGAAATTTTAGAGAGGGTTTGAAATGGTTTGGAGGGGTATTAGGTGAAAGGAAGGAGTAGGTGTTCTTGGTGTGTTCTGTGTGTTCTTGAAGGTTGAAGGGATTTGAGAGATTTTGTTTTGTAGCTGCCGAAATTCTGTGAGAACTAGGGCTGCCGAATTTTTTGTAGGGTTTAGGAAGATGGCTCTTTGGTTTGGAAGGAAAAAGGAAAGGCTAGTTGTTAAAATCATTGAAGAATATTTTTTAGGAAGCAAATTTGGAAACTAAATATTCAAGAATATATTGATTATTGGAGAGCTTTGGAAGTCTGCCATGGCCGACTGTTTTGAGCAGTATTTTAGTTGATTGAAAGCTAGTTTAAGGATGCTTATGGTGGCCGAAAACATGGAGTATAATGGTGAAGAAAAATTCTGATTATTTGAGGGATACTTTATGGAAGGTTGCTAAACCAAGGTGGCTGGAATTTTGGTAATCAATCAAGCATGATTGCAGGGAGTTGTTGGAGACATTTTCGGGCAGCCATGTCTGAATTTTGTGCAGAAGCTTAAGAGAGATAATGGAGCTCAGTTACTGAAGGTTTAAGGGATGTTTATGCAAAACAAGGATGGGGTTTTGGCTGGGAGAGAATTAGGAAACAAAGCTAGACAGTAGACTGTACAGGATTTTCGCTAGGCTGGAATTCCTAGACAGTTTTTCGGCTGCCATTTTCCAGCCAGCTTGCAGAGATTTTGAAGGAGAATTTCAAGGGCTTTCAAGGCTGGTTTCTAGCCTTCTTCATGGAGGAAAAACATGGCCAAGGTGCTGAACAAAATCTAGAAGAAAACAGCTTGGTTTTGGATCTCCAAAGCTGCGATTTGCACAAGAATTTTTCTGATTTTGCACCACTTTTGTGCAGTCCGAAAATAGCCAGAAAAATCCAGATTCTAGGCTGAACAGAAGGGCCTTTTTCTGGTAGTATTTGGGAGGGAATAATGGTTAAGTATTTCGACACCTTGAAGGCACACAAAGCTGGAAAATTTCAGTTCTATGCATGAATGGAAATGAACCTAGCTAGAGTGAATTTTTAGCAAGTTCACTAGAGGGATTTATCCTCTTGGAATCCCTCACAACTCTTCCACATTTTCAGACCATAAGATGCCTTTCACTAAGACATTTTGATCCTACAAAACCACAGTACTTTACTGAAATTTCTGGAAAGGAAATGGCTAGAAAAACTTGATCAAACTAATGAGTTGAGAAATAAGGAAAATCAAAGATTAAAGGGAAATGAATTCCCCTTAGAAAATTCGTGTAAGGCAAAGGAGTAAAATGAGGATACTCGTAACATGTCTTTCTTAGGACAACTTCTCTACCGTACTTTAAGCACATAAAGCCGAAATTATTACTTCCCAAGCAAAAATAAAATTTAACCAAGCTAAAGCTCCTATGATGGAATTTGAACCCAAGACCTCAAAAACTAATTCTAAGGCTCTAACCACTACACCACAACAACTCTTGTTTTTATTTCCCCTCTAAAAAAAATATATATATTTTCTATTCAATCCTGAAGCTATCTCCCTTTTTCCACCTCAAGAAAAATTACCATTTTGCCATTCTTAGGCAATACCCACAACCAAGCCTTCAAGACAATAAATCTCAAATCCAAAACACAGAAAATCATATAAAAATATATTTAAACTTGCAATAAAGTATATTATGCATCCCAACCCCCTTTACTCCAACACTGGTTTTGACTGGGGTTTCACATCCTCCCATCCTTAGAAGAATTTCGTCCCGAAATTCAAGCATACCTGTATTTCAACTGGGGATACTTCCGTTTAATCCATTCTTCCGACTCCCATGTGGCATCCTGTGAGCCATGATGCTCCCACTGAATCTTAACCTTTGGTATCTGTTTGTTTCGGAGAGTCATGACGCTACGGTCCAATATCCATACAGGCTTCTCCACATAGCTCAGGTTGGGCTGCAATACTAACGGTTCATCATTCAATACATGACCAGGATCCGCATTATACTTCTTCAATTGTGACACATGAACCACGTCATGGATACCCGTCAACCCGTCTGGCAGGTCCAATCAGTAAGCTACCGGTCCAATTCTTTCCTTAATCGGAAACGGCCCCAAATATTTCGGATTCAATTTTCCACCCTTTGGATGCTTCAAAATTCCTCTATTCGGCGTCAACTTAAAAAATACGTTGTCCCCGACTTGAAATTCTAATTCTCTTCGCCGGTTGTCCGCATAGCTCTTCTGCCGACTCTGTGCCACCTTTAACCTCTCCTTGATCAATTTTACTTTATCCAACATCTCTTGGACACATACTTCTCCGGTTTTGCTCACATGGCCGTCTTTGGACCAACTCCAATATAACGGTACCTAACATTTGCGCCCATATAAAGCCTCATATGGTGCCATCCCGATCGAAGCTTAATGGCTATTGTTAGATGATAATTTTGCATACGGTACACACTATATCCATTTATCTCTGAAGTACAAAACACAGGCTCTCAGCATATCTTCCAATATCTTTATCACCCTCTATGACTGCCCATCGGTCTACGGATGTGCCGTCGTACTGAATTTCAGATTCGACCCTATTGCTTGCTGAAACTTTCCCCAGAAACGAGACGTAAACCTCGGGTCTCAATCTGACATTATGCTTGAAGGCACTCCATGTAGTCGAACGATCCCTCGAACATAAGTCTGGGCCAACTTCTCCATTAAGTCCCTCACATTCACTGGTATAGAATGGGCCGACTTGGTTAGTCGATCAACCACTACACATATGGCATCCTTTTGAGTCCTCGACATGGGAAGCCCGGGGACGAAACCCATAGTCACATCTTCCCACTTCCATTTCGGCACTGGCAATGGCTGCAATAGTCCCGCTGACTTCTTATGCTCCGCTTCAACTTTTTGGCAGGTGAGACAGGTCGAGACATACTTGACCACATCTCGCTTCAGTCCGGGCCACCAATAGGCTCTCTTCAAGTCCTGATACATCTTGACTTCCCCCGAATGAATGGCGTACTAGCTCTTATGCTCTTCTTCTAAAATTCGGTCCTTTAATTGTTGCTCTCCGGGTATACACAACTGATCCCTGAAATGTAGAACTCCCGTCTCGTCTAGACGGAATTCACTGCCGCGCTGCTTTAGCTCTTTGTTCTTGAAAAGTTGGAACTCGGCGTTGTTTTGCTGAGCTTCCACAATTTCCTTCTTCAGGTCCAGCACCAACTTCAAATTACTGATGACAATTCCTTTATCTTACACTTCCACCCTTCTGTCCAACACATCCTGAACTGCTTGCATTTCCTGCACTATTAACTTGGCCATCCCAACCTTCCTGCTCAGGGCGTCTGCCACAACATTGGCCTTCCCGGGATGGTAGTTGATCAGGCATCGGTATTCTTCTAAGAATTCCATCCATCTTCACTGCCTCAAGTTCAGATCCTTTTGGATGAAGATATACTTCAGACTTTTAGATCGGTGAACACCTCATATTCGGCTCCATACAGTTAGTGTCTCCATTTTTTTAGGGCGAACACTATAGCTGCCAACTCCAAATCATGAGTGGGGTAGTTGACTTAATGAGGTCTCAACTTCCGGGAAGCATAAGCAATCACCTTCCGGTCCTGCATCAACACTGCTCCCAGTCCTTCTTTCAAATCGTCGGTATATAGTGCGTATGGTTTGCCTTCCTCTGGTAGACTTAATACCGATACTGAACACAAACTTCTCTCGACTTTGATGAGACTCCACTTCATCATGGAGGACAAGGACCAATGACAAGAGCTAGGTCCAAGAAGCTTCAAGAAGATTTTCAATTGATCATCAAACTATGCTTGAGCATGAAAGAGGATTGGAAGGTTGTGGAAGCTAGCCAAGAGTTCATGTGGATGACCATCGACGAAGGACCCCAAGAAGAATGCAAGCCAACAGCAAAGGCTGACGAAACTTAACCAGGGAAGGCCTTCCAACAAACAGCCGGTGCAGGCCCCAAGCAGCCAAACTGGCGCTGGCTCCAATCTGCCCAACAACACCTCAATAGCAACTTGAATTGGCCCGAAGGCAGTGAACAACCGGCGCTAGCTTCAAGGGACCTAGCCAGCGCCGACTTCCCCCTGGGCAGCCGACGACTACTCCGCATTTTTATTGTTTTCTCCAATTTTCTTCAATTTTAAATGCTTGTAAAGACATATTATAATCCTAAACTATAATAGAATCTTAGGGATTACTTAGCTAGGGTTAGGATAGTATAAATAACACATTTAGTGATTTGACAACATAATTCACACACTTTAATTCAAATTTTGAGAGGGAATCCTGAGATGCCCGAGCGTCCTTGTTCATCTTGTTTAAGACCATGCTTAAGGGTTAGTCTTCCTTATGAATGAGCCTATAAAATCTTTTAGATAATCCAATGTGGTTTCTTTAAATGGGTCTTAGTTTCTTTGTTTTTCTAAAGTTTGTTTGAATTCCATTATTTGGGTGCCTATTTTCTCTATTCTATTTGTTCTTGTTTTCCTTTGTTGCTTCAAGGATATTGGAGTGAGATTACAGTAGAACTTTTTACTTTTCTTAAGGGTCTTTGAAGCTTAGTTCTTCAAGGGTTTGATAGGGGGTAGGTTGTTATTTCACTTTCTCTTTTTTGTCTCCAGAAGAATCTCTATTTTGATCCCATTTGGTTGAGCTGAACACAAACCAACTAATCCACTCACAACAGTAAGAAAAAACTATACAAGATTTGTATCAAATAGTTCGGTATCAGAGCAAGGAAAGCCATGAGTCTAATCAAAGCTTGAAAGCATGAAAAAGGAGCCCTACAAAGTTGAAGAAAAAGAAAACAAGTGAAATCCCGTAACTCAAAAACAGGCTTCAAAAAGGTCATTAAATCTTTGTTATATCTTGATTTTTCTGTTGGGAAATTACTCCTTGATGTTGCTATAATCCTTGGGAACAAAATTTTCTTGTGTTTGGGGTTAATTTTGGCTTGAATATGGGTGGAAATGTTTGTTGTTCTTAAATGACGAGATTGCATCCAAGGTGTTTGATAAATGTTCCATGAGAAAGTTTTTGGCTATAGTTGATATCTTTGATTCTTAATTTTTATTCTTTGGGATATTGAGACTAAGTGCATCACTCTAATTGTTGAATTCCTTGTTCATTGAACTCAATTTTACTAATGCACACATGTGATCATCTTGTTCTTCATAATCCTAGTTTCAGTTATTTTTTTTTCATTTCTTTGCTCTTTCTAATTCTTGTTCATTTCTTGCTTAGAAGTGTTTCTTGTGCCTTTAGTGTTTGTTCTAGTGTTTATTGAGTCCACATTTCTTAAAATTCTTGATTAAAACTTATTTGCTTGAGGTACCCAACAAGTATTTGTTGAAATTCCCCTCAGACCCCCTAATTGAAAAAATCTTTTGATTTGTGTAATTCACTAAGTTGGACTAAAACTTTAGCCATTGGGGAGAATTGTGATTGAATAAGAAGGCTTGAGTATTGAGAAAAAAGCAAGAGGGAGAGCCTATTATTAAAAGAGCCTAAGAGAGCAAACACGAGCGTGGAGTGAACAACCTTGAGAGCCATCACTCAAGGAAGTGAAGTGATGATCTACTTTTCCATCTAATCTCTTTGTTTTGCAGGTATAGATAAGTAAATACTCTACCACCATGGCCCGTGAACAAGAGATCTCTAGGCTTAACCCAAGTGGACCTAGTAAACCTTAAGAAGAACAAATTGATGCTAGGGGTTTGCGTGAAGACTTGAAATCTATGATGAGGACTATGCAAAGTGAGTTCCAAAACATGACAAGGGAGTTGATAAATCATCTTGGAAAGTCTTCTACCCTTGCACAGAGGAGAGGCCAAGAGCGATTTGAAATGCCTAGCCCCAGGATGAGGGATGGTGATGCCCATACTCCTTTGTTAAATGTCCAACAAGGGGAATTGTGAGATGAGCACTCAATTGGGGGATTCCAACAAGCTCCTATGAGAAGGGGAAGACTTGGCATGAGAGGAGGATGAGGTAGGGGCCAAGGATCAACATAAAGGGGCTTGAAAGAAAGTCTAAGGGAGTTGATGAACGGTATGAGGGAGAACAAATTGAAGCCTTTGGGGAACATCATAGGGGATTGGGGCAATAGAAGAGGTAGGAGAGAAGGAAATGATGAGAAGAGGGAGTTGAACCACATTAAATTGAAGGTGCCCACATTTTATAGTAAGAGTGACCCCGAAGCCTATTTTGAGTGGGAGTGCAAGATAGAGATATTCCTAGAAAGTCAAACCTATAGTGAGAGGTCAAAAGTGAGGTTGGATATTATGAGATTTTTGGAGTCTACTTTGGTATGGTGGGAGCAAGTTAGTGCACAAAGGAGACAAATAGGAGTGGAAACAGTGGCTAATTGGAATTTTTGAAAGATATGATGAGGGCAAGGTTTATGCCACACCATTATTACAATGATCTTTACCAAAGGCTCCAATCACTCAAGCAAGGGAACAAGAGTGTGGAAGATTACCATAAAGAATTGAAAGTAATGTTGATGAGAGCACAAATCAATGAGGATCCTAGAGCAACAAGAGCAAGGTTCTTTGGAGGATTAAATAGGGAGATTGCCAACTTAGTTGAATTGCACCCCTGTGATCGATTGGAGAATATGGTACATGCCACTATGAAGATTGAAAGGCAATTAAAGAGGAGGGAATTTACTAGACCACCACTTCCAAACCACAACTCTACTAGCAATGTTCCAATAGAGAAGGATGAAGCCCTTAAGCCCTTCCAAAAAGACTTTAACAAACCTAGGAAAGGTTGGAAACCTAGGGATGATTTGAAACCTAGTGAAGGATGGAACAAGGACAAGGGGAAAGCCATGGAGAGGCCAAGGAGTTGCAAAAGCAAGTAGATGCATTGCTTGAGAAGGGACATGTGAGAGAGAGCCTAAGTCCATGTGCGGTTCTGATTCTCTTGGTGCCCAAAAAGGATGGGACATGGCGTATGTGTGTAGATTGTCGCCCTATCAACAACATCACGGTAAAATACCGCTATCCCATTCCTAGGCTAGATGACTTGCTTGATGAGTTATTTGGTGCATGCATATTCTCAAAAATTGATTTGAAATCTAGTTATCACCGAATTAGAATAAGAGAAAGCGATGAATGGTAAACGGCTTTTTAAACTACATAAGGGTTGTATGAGTGGCTTGTCATACCTTTTGGATTATCTAATGCTCCTAGTACTTTCATGTGATTAATGCACCATATTTTGAAGGAATTCATTAGGAAATTTCTTGTTGTGTACTTTGATGATATATTAATTTATAGCAAATCATATGTGGATAATTTGAATCATGTTCAAAGTGTGCTTGTGGACCTCCGAATGGAGAGATTGTATGCTAATCTTGAGAAATGCTCTTTTTGTTTGGAGAGGATTACATTCCTTGGGTATGTTATGAGTGCCAAAGGGATTGAGGTTGATGAGGGAAAAGTTAAAACCATCCATGATTGGCCTACCCCTACCACCATTACCTAAGTCCATAGTTTCCACGGACTAGCTATCTTCTATAAGAGGTTCATCCAAAATTTTAGCACTATAACAATCACTCTAACTAAAGTGGTAAAGAAAAATGTGGGGTTTAGGTGGGAGGAAGCCCAACAACAAGCCTTTCAAGCCCTCAAAGATAAGTTGATCAAAGCTTCAATTCTCATTCTTCCTAATTTTGAGAAGGCCTTTGAGATAGAGTGTGATGTAAGTGGGGTGGGAATAGGCGCGGTATTGACCTAAGATAGAAAACCCATTGCATACTTTAGTGAGAAATTATCTGAGATAGCCCTCAATTATTCTACCTATGACAAAGAGCTTTTGCCTTGGTGAGGACATTAGAATATTGGCAACACTACCTTTTGCCAATAGAGTTTGTCATTCATACCGATTATGAGACCCTTAAACACCTCAAGAACCAACAAAATTTGAACAAGAGGCATGCAAGGTGGATGGAGTTTATCGGGACATTTCCATATGTTATTCAATACAAAAAAGTGTAAGGAAAATGTGGTACTAGACGCACTATCTCGAAGGTATGCACTACTAAACTTTTTAGATGCTAAACTTTTTGGTTTTGAATTTGTGAAAGATTTGTATGTTGATGATGTGGAGTTTGGGGATATTTTCCATGCTTGTGAGAAAAGTGCATTTGCTAAATATTATAGGTATGATGGATTCTTGTTTAGGGAGGCATGGCTTTATGTGCCAAAGGGTTCTATTAGGGTGTTGATAATTAGGGAGGCCCATAGTGGGGGACCAATGAGGCATTTTGGTGTTGCAAATACCTTAGGCATCCTCAAGGAATATTTCTTTTGGCCAAAAATGAAAAAGGATGTAGAGAGACATTATTTTCAATAGATTATTTGTAGGCGAGCTAAGTCTAGATCTCTTCCACATGGTCTTTATACTTCTTTGCCCATACCTAATGTGTCTTGGCTTGACATTTCAATGGACTTTATCTTAGGATTGCCTATGTCCAAGGGGGGTAAAGATTCTATATTTGTGATTGTTGATCGATTTTCCAAAATAGCTTATTTTGTGGCTTGTTCCAAGACTAATGATGCATCCTATATTGCAGATTTATTTTTTAAGGAAGTGGTGAGAATGCACGAGATTTTAAGGACTATTGTCTCAGATAGGGATACTAAATTCCTTCGCCACTTTTGGAGAGTTTTATGGAACAAACTTAGTACTAATCTCTTATTTTCCACACCATGTCATCCTCAAATAGACGGACAAACAGAGGTGGTCAACTGAACACACACCTAACTTTTACGGACCATAATCAAGAAGAACTTGAAAAATTGGGAAGAGTGCTTGCCACACATTGTGTTTGCTTACAATAGGTGACGAGACTCCACTTCAACAAGGAGGACAAGGACCGATGACAAGAGCTAGGTCCAAGAAGCTTCAAGATGATTTTCAATTGATCATCAAACCATACTTGAGGATGAAAGACGATTGGAAGGTTGAGGAAGCTAGCCAAGAGTTCATGTTCATGACCATCCACGAAGGACCCTAACAACAACTCGAACCGACAGTAAAGGCGGACGATACTTGACCAAGGGAGTCTTTCCAGTGGACAGCCGGCACCGGCTCCAATCTGTCCAACAACACCTCAATAGCAATTTGAACCGGCCCGAAAGCAGTGCACAACTGGTGCCGGCTTCAAGAGACCTAGCTGGCACCGGCTTCCCCTTGGGCAGCCAATGACTGCCCTGCGTTTTTAATATTTTCTTCCATTTTCATCAATTTTAATTACTTGTAAAGACTTATTATAACCCAAAACTATAATAGAATCTCAAGGATTACTTAGCTAATGTTAGGATAGTATAAATAGCACCTTTAGTAAATTGACAACACAATTCACACACTTTAATTCAAATTTGAAAGAGAATCTTGAGAGGCCCAAGCCTCCTTGTTCATCTTGTTCAAGACCATGCTTAAAGGTTAGTCCTCCTTATGAATAAGTCTATAAATCTTTTGGATAATCCAAAGTTGTTTTCTTTGAATGGGTCTTAGTACCTTGTTCTTCTAAAGTTTGTTTGAATTCCAATATTTGGGTGCCTATTTTCTCTATTCTATTTATTCTTGTTTGGCTTTGCTGCTTCGAGGATATTGGGGTGAGATTATAGTAGAACTTTCTATTTTACTTGAGGGTCTTTAAAGCTTAGTTCTTCAAGGGTTTAATAGAGGGTAGGTTGTTATTTCACTTTCTCCTTTTTGTTTCTAGAAGAATCTCTATTTTGGTCCTATTGTTTGAACTAAACACTTTGCCAACTATTCCACTCACAACACCAAGATAAAAGCCACAAAATATTCATATCAAAGAGTTTGGTATCAGAGCAAGAAAAGTTTTAATTCCAATCAAAGCTTTAAAGTACGAAAAATGAGACCTACAAAGTTGATGAAAAAGGAAAATAGGGAAATCCTGTCACTCAAAAACATGCTCCAAAAAGGTCATGAAATATTTGTTATAACTTGATTTTTCTTTGGGCAAATTGCTCCTTAATGTTTTTGATAATCTTTGCTGCAATCTTGTCTTGTGATTTTGGTAAAAATTAGCTTAACTGTGGGTGAAAAAGCTAGTTGTTCTTAAGTGACGAAATTGTAGCCAAGGTATTTGATAAATGTTCTATGAGAATGTTTTTTGCTATAGTTGGGAGCTTTGATTCTTAATTTTCATTCCTTGGAATAATGGGACTTAGTATATCATTCTATTGTTAAATTCCATGCTTGTTGAACTCAGCTCTACTAGTGCACTCTGGTGATCATCTTATCCTTCATAATCCTAGTTCTAGTTATTCTTTTTTATTTGTTCTTGATAATTCTTATTTGTTTCTTGGTTAGAAGTGTTTCCTTGTGCGTCTAAGTTTTTGTTCTTGTGTTGATTGAATCCACTTTCCTTGAAATTCTTGAATTAAAATTTGTTTGCTTGAGATGCCCAACAAGTATTTGTTAAAATTTCCCTTAGACCCCTTAATTGAAAAATTCTTTTGATTTGTGTGATTCACTATGTTGGACTAAAACTTTCGCCATTGGGGAGAATTAGGATTGAATAAAAAGGCTTAAATGTTGAGAAGAAGGTAAGAGGGTGAGCCTATTATTAAAAAAGCCTAAGAGAGCAAAACACAAGTATGGAGTGAACAACCTTGAGAGCCAACACGCAAGGAAGTGAAGTGAGGATCATTTTTTCTTTCTAATCCCTTTATTTTGCAGGTATAGACAAGTAAATATTCTACCACCATGGCCCATGAACAAGCAATCTCTAGGCCTAATTCAAGTGGACCTAGTAGACCTCAAGAAGAAAAAATTGATGCTAGGGGTTTGCATGAAGACTTGCAAGCTATGATAAGGACTATGCAAATTGGGTTCCAAAACATGACAAGGGAGTTGATAAATCATCTTGTACAGTCTTCTACCCTTGCACAAAGGAGAGGCCATGAGCGATTTGAGGTGCCTAGCCCTAGGATGAAGGATGGTGATGCCCATACTCCTCCGCTAAATGGCCAACAAGGGGAAGAGTAGGATGAGCACTCCATTGGTGGATTCCAACAAGCTCCTATAAAAAGGGAAGACATGGAATGAGAGTAGGATGAGGTAGGGGCTAAGGAAGGAATGGTTAGAACAACATAAGAGAGCTAGAAAGAGAGTTTGATGGAGTTGATGAATGGTATAAGAAGGATCAAATTGAAGCCTTTGGGGAACATCATCGAGAATAGGGCAATAGATGAGGTAAGAGAGAAGGAAATAATGAGGAGAGGGAGTTAAACTACATTAAATTGAAAGTGCCCACATTCTATGGCAAGAGTGACCCCGATGCATATTTTCAGTGGGAAAGCAAGATTGAGATATTCCTTGAAAGTCATACCTATAGTGAGAGGTCAAAAGTGAGGTTGGCTATTTTGGAATTTTCAGAGTATGCTTTGGTATGGTGAGGCAAGGTAGTGCATAAAGGAGACAAATGGAAGTGAAAACCGTAACTAGCTGGAATTTGTAGAAAGACATGATGAGGGTAAGGATTATACCACAACATTACTACAATGATCTTTATCAAAGGCTCCAATCACTCAAGCAATGGAACAAGAATGTGGAAGATTATCATAAAGAAATGGAAGTAGTATGTATGAGAGCTCAAATCAATGAGGATCCTAGAGCAACAAGAGCAAGGTTCTTGGGAGGATTAAATAGTGAGTTGCCAATTTGGTGGAATTGCACCCCAATGATCTATTGGAGGATATGGTACATGCCGCTATGAAGATTGAGAGTCAATTAAAGAGGAGGGCATTTACTAGACCACCACTTCCAAACCCCAACTCTACTAGTAAGGTGTCAATTAAGAAGGATGAAGCCCTTAAGCCCTTCCAAAGAGACTTCAACAAACCTAGGGAAGGTTGGAAACCTAGGAAATGATGGAACAAGGACAAGGGGAAAGCCATGGAGAGGCTACAAAGGAATAGGGATATCAATTGTTTTAAATGCCTTGGATACGGGCATACTTCTCATGAGTGTCCAAGCAAGAGAACAATAAATATTAATTCCTATGGTGATGTTTCTACCGACAAAGAAGAAGAGGGAGAAAGGTACCATGAAGACCAAGAGGGAAATAGAGATGAGGAAAGTGATGAAGGGGAAGTTGTTGGTCAAGAATACTATTGGTGGGAATCACAAGGGTCATTGAATTCACAAGCCATTGCGGATCAAGATCACCAACAAAGAGAAAATATTTTCTACACTAGGTGTCTAATCAACAAGACCCCTTTGTAGTGTCATTGTAGATAGTGGGAGTTGCACTTATGTGATTAGTGCAAACTTGGTTGAAGAATTGGATATGAGTTGGATTAAACATTCCAAGCCCTACAAATTACAATGGTTGAATGATAGTGGGGAAATAAGAGTAAACAAGCAAGTGTTGCTCTCTTTTGAAATAGGGGAAGTACAAGGATGATGTGCTATATGATGTGGTACCCATGTAAGCGGGTCACTTACTACTAGGGTGGCCTTGGCAATATGATAGGCATGTAAAACAAGATGAGAGGAAGAACACTTATTCCCTACTCAATGAGGGAACTAAGTTTACTCTCACCCCCATGTCCCCTAGTGAGGTAAACAAAGATCAAAGAATCATTAAGGAGAAAGAAAAGAAGAATGGAGCGCAAGTTGTTAAGCAAAAACAAGAACTTGAGAAGAAAGAAAATGAGAGGCAAGAAAAAGAATTGAGAGAGAGGATGAACAAACAAGTGCCTTTAACAATTAAGGATAGGAGTGAGCAAGGACAAGAGGGGAGGTAAAAGAAGAATGAACTTTTTTGCAGAAGAGAGTGAGGTCATAGAGGCTATAGAAGCTAAGGAACAGATTATTCTTCTTTTATGCAAAGGTTCTTATGTTTCTACTAATGATTCTACATTGTTTTTGCCTAATGAAATTGCAGCTATTCTTTAAGAATTTGAAGACATTTTTCCAAATAAAGTGCCCAGAAGACTACCACCCATAAGAGGGATTGAGCATCAAATCGACTTTGTGCCCGGAGTGATCATCCCTAACCAACTGGTATATTGGAGCAATCCGGAGGAATGCAAAGAGTTGTAAAAGCAAGTAGAGGCATTGCTTGAGAAGGGACATGTGAGAGAGTGTGTAAGCCTATGTGCAGTTCCAGTTCTCTTGGTGCCCAAAAATGATGGGATATAGCGTATGTGTATGGATTGTCGCGCAATCAACAATATCACAGTAAAATACCACTAATCCATTCCTAGGTTAAATGACTTGTTCGATGAGTTATTTTGTGCATGCATATTCTCAAATTTTAATTTGAAATCCAGTTATCACCAAATTAGAATGAGAGAATGGGATGAATGGAAAACGACTTTTAAAACTAAACAAAGATAGTATGAGTGACTTGTCATGCCCTTTGGATTATCTAATGCTCCTAGTACTTTTAGGCGATTAATGCACAATATTTTAAGGGAATTCATTGAGAAATTTATTGTTGTGTACTTTGATGATATATTAATCTATAGCAAATCATATGTGGATCATTTGAATCATGTTCAAAATGTGCTTGTTGCCCTCCAAAGGCAAAGATTGTATGTTAATCTTGAGAAATGCTCTTTTTGTTTGGAGAGGATTACATTCCTTAGGTATATTATGAGTGCCAAAGGGATTGTGGTTGATGAGGGAAAACTGAAAGCCATCCATGATTGGCCAACCCCTACCACCATCAACCAAGTCCATAGTTTCTATAGGCTAGCTAGCTTCTATAGGAGGTTCATCCAAAATTTTAGCACTATAGCAGCTCCTCTAACCGAAGTAGTAAAGAAAAAGGTAGGGTTTAGGTGGGAGGAAGCCCAACAACAAGCCCTTCAAGCCCTCAAAGATAAGTTGATCAAAGCTCCAATTCTCATTCTTCCTAATTTTGAGAAGGCCTTTGAGATAGAGTGTGATGTAAGTGGGGTGGGAATAGGTGCGGTCTTGATCCAAGATAGAAAACCCATAGCATACTTTAGTAAGAAATTGTCCGGGGCAACCCTCAATTATTCTACCTATGACAAAGAGCTTTTTGCGTTGGTGAAGACCTTAGAATATTGGCAACACTACCTTTTGCCAAGAGAGTTTTCATTCATATCGATTATGAGACCCTTAAGCACCTCAAGAGACAACAAAATTTGAACAAGAGGCATGCAAGGTGGATGGAGTTTATTGGGACATTTTCATATATCATTCAATACAAGAAGGGTAAGGAAAATGTGGTAGTGGATGCACTATCTCGAAGGTATGCCCTACTAAACTTTTTGGATGCTAAACTTCTTGGTTTTGAATTTGTGGAAGAATTGTATGTTGATGATAAGGAGTTTTGGGATATTTTCAATGCTTCTGAGAAAAGTGCATTTGCTAAATATTATAGGTATGATGGTTTCTTGTTTAGGGAGGCAAGGCTTTGTATGCCAAAGGGTTCTATTAGGGTGTTGCTAGAGGGAGGCTCATAGTGGGGGACTAATGGGGCATTTTGGTGTTGCAAATACCTTAGGCATTCTTAAGGAGCATTTCTTTTGGCCAAAAATGATAAAGGATGTGGAGAGACATTGTTCTCAATGCCTTATTTGTAGGCGAGCAAAGTCTAGATCTTTTCCGCATAGTCTTTATACTCTTTTGCCCACACCCAATGTGCCTTGGGTTGATATTTCAATAGACATCAACTTAGGATTGCCAAGGTCTAAGGGGGTAAGGATTCCATATTTGTGATTGTTGATCAATTCTTTAAAATAGCTTATTTTGTAGCTTGTTCCAAGACTAATGATGCGTCTTATATTGCAGATTTATTCTGTAAGGAAGTGGTGAGAATGCACGGGATTCCAACAACTATTATCTCGGATTGGGATACTAAATTCCTTAGCCACTTTTGAAGAGTTTTATGGAACAAACTTGTTACTAATCTCTTGTTTTCCATAGCCTGCATTGTAATACCCCGCTACCTAGGCCCGCCAGGGCCGGGGATGTCGCCCCGTCCAAAGGACAAGGAGTCTTTATAACTAGGTCACACAAATGAAATAGCGGAATAAAAATAATACTTTAACTTAAAATTTATTAAAACCCAGAATGAATCCAAGAATTCCCAAAAGAAAATTAAATCTATAAATAAAAGCATCCACTCTCAACTCCCCAAAGCAATACATAAAAATAAAAGACAACATTCTCTTCCAAGGCAGATAACACTAGCTACTCATCCCCACAGCAAGATCGACCTGAAATCATGGTAAAAAGATTGATGAGACAGAAATCTCAGTAAGTCCGTGTGTGCTTTGGGTGTTCAATGAAAATAGTTCGTGGATGTAAAGTGTGAAATCTTTATAAGAGAAATATTGACAAGCAATAAACATTAGTCAAAAGCAAGAATGGTGTTTTCCTCTTTTTGAAACCATACAAGTGCACAATAAAATCAACCACTCATAAAGGAGGTCATGGGTTACCACACATTGGGCCCCATAACCATACAATGGTTAGAATGCCACACTTTGTGCAGACTGACAAAAGAAATACTGGCAAGCAATGAATGATGTTCAAAAACAAGAATGGTATTTTGGGTTTCAAACCATACAGGTACAATAAAATCAACCACTCAAAAAGAGTGGTAATGGGTTACCACATGTTGGGCCCCATGTCCATATGATTAGTATGCCACACTTTGTGCATACTGCCGGTCAGAATGCCATACTTTGTGCAGACTGACAAAAGGTAGGTGATCTGCCTACTGGGCAAGATACTCCTCCTTCTCTATACCCAAACAACAACCGAGTGTCCATTCCGGCATAACACAGTCAATTGACTGAAATAAAAACTGCTAGCTTGGATTGGCATGACTAAGTAGTACTGACGTTTCTCTAAGTTGAGCTTATCTTCTGGAGGTGGCCTCCTACCAGAAGACTCACTCTTGCTCTTCAAAACTAGTACTACTAGCCTACCCTTATTGAGTACTCAACGTAACATATCCCACTTGGGGAAAAAAATGAACAAAACATAGTTCCACTTGAAAATGGTAATTAAGGATTTTCAAAGTTTGGGACAAACTGGTTTTAGAAAGAGTTTTAGGTTTTGAGTAAAACCGCCCCTTCATTTGCAAATAATTTATTTGTCTGAAATGAGAACGGAAATAATCCTCAATTACCTTTACAGAAATGAGTGTCCATGCACTCTACATTTGGCTTGCCATAAAAATCATTTTTGCATCAAACATGTTTTATGTAGGAGCTTACCTGATCCTTGCTCACAACAAAGGTCTCCAACAACTAACCTAACCCCGCATGGGCAAATACAAACCACAATCAAACTCAAGCCAGAATCCACTTTCTCTATTTAAAACAACTCAGCTTACTACTACCATAATCCTAGTGTCCCAAACTTTAAGGTAAAACAATAAATAAATAGGTTTATAAGCTAAGCCTAATTTGATATTTAAAATAATTAATGTTTTAGGAAATACGCACTAATAGGTTGAAGGTTTAAATATTGCTAAAATAATTTTGTGTTTATTTGATGAAATGTCCTAGGTGGTACTAGGTAAAATAAAAATTTATTAATAATTAATTGCTAGAAAACAATTGATAGTTAAAATTAGTTGAAAATAAATTTTAATGAGCCTTGCTTGAAAAATAATAAATAAATTTTAATAGGTTTGATTAAAAGATAATAATTAAATTTTAATAATAAATATTTTACCTATTATGATTATTTTTATTAAAGGCTTTATTTGATATTATAATATCTATATATTTTATTTTTCTAGCAAAACTATTATTTATTTGACTAAAATATCCTATGTATATATAATAATCCAAATCTACCCATCCTAGGGTTTTTGAAATTAATAGCAAAAAATCATAATATTAAATATTTTATTGAAGAAATAAAATTAGCTTAGGGACAACTAGATCATGACCATAGTTCTATTGCTAACCACAATCATGAACATTTATAACCCTTCAATTCATTAAATCATCCAAATCATGTATATAAGTATAGATCTAACGATATCAAGACATGATCTAACATTTTCTAACATAAATATGATCATGGCTTCAATAATCCAACTTGAATATAAATCCTATTCACCAAAGGTGACATAATCTCTAGCATACTTGATCACAAATACTACCTATGACATGGAGACATGCATTAAACCTCAAATCATCATACAATTAACCAAGATAATCCATCCATGCATAAATCACATCTCCTTCATATTCATACATATATTCATGCTTCAATCCCAACAATACATACTCAAATCCTATCCACAATCCACCTTCTATCAACATCACCCTAGAGACATGAATCTTGAATTTAAAAGAAGGGTTAACAAGGCTTACTTGATTGATGAATACCTTAAAGGAGTTTCGAATGAATCTCAACCCCTAGATGCCTAAATCCGTCCAAAGGAGATGAAGGAAGCATGGCCATAGAGAAGAAACCATTCGGCCAAGTAAGTGAGTGGTTCGGCTAAGAGAGAGAAAAAGAGAGAAGAAGGCTCATTAGCATGCTTAAACACATATATATTCATTAGAGATTGAAGATTAGCGAAGATGAAGTTGATTGAATAATCCTACCTTGAAGGTGTTCTTGAGCCTTCACAAAATTTCTGGTTTTTTATCCAAAAGTGCAAGTTGGATTTTGGAGTTTGATGTTAAAAATGGTACGGCTCACAGCAATGAATAGATGAAATCTGGAATTCTTAGAGGTAGTTTGAAGTGATTTGGAGAGGTATTAGGTGAAAGGAAGGAGTAGGTGTTCTTGGTGTACTATGTGTTCTTGAAGGTTGAAGAGAGTAGAGAACTTTTGGATGGAGGTTGCCGAAATTCTATGAGGATTAGGGTTGGTGATTTTCTATAGGGTTTAGGTAGATGGTTTTTCTAGTTTGGAAGGGAAAAGGAAAGGCTAGTTGTTGGAATCCTTGAAGAATATTTTTATGAAGCAAATTTGGAAACTAAAATATTCAAGAATATCTTTGATTATGGAAAAGCTCTTGGAAATCTGCCATGGCCGACTGCTTGTGCAGAAATTTAGCTGGATGAAAGCTAGTTGAAGGAGGCAAATGGTGGCCGAAATTAAGGAGTCTAATGGTGAAGGGAAGGTCTGGTTGTTTGAGGTATATTTTATGGAAAGTTGTTAAATCATGGTGGCTGGAATTTTGGTATCCAAATCAAGGCATGCTTGCAGAATTTTTTTGGAAATCTTTTTGGCAGCCATGGCTGGATTTTCGTGCAGAAGTTAGGGAGGAAAATGGAATTCAGTTAATGGAGGTTTAAGGGTGGTTTGTGCAGAAAAGGGATGGAGTTTTGGCGAGGGTTGAATTAGGAAACAAAGCTGGACAAAATTCTGCACAGCATTTTCGCAAGGCTAGAATTTCCTGGGCAGTATTCGGCTGCCCTTTTCCAGGCGATTTGCATAGGCTTTAAAGGGGAATTTCTGGGGCTTTCAAGGCTGGTTTCCAGCCTACTTCATGGAGGAAAAACATAGCTAAGGAAGAAAACAGCTTGGTTTCGGACCTCCAAAGTTGCGAATCTGCCCAGAAAATTTTCTAGTTTTGCACAGTATTTGTGCAGTCTGATAATGGCCAGGAAAATTCAGATTTCAAGCTGATCAAAAGGGCCATTTTCTGGCAGAATTTGGGAGGGAATAATGGTTAGGAATTTCGTCACCTTGAAGGCACACAAAGCTAGAAAAATTTCAGTTCTAAGCATGAAGGAAAATGAACCTAGCTAGGGTGAATTTTTAGAAAGTTCACTAAGGAATTTAATTCACTTGAAATCTTTCCCCCTTTTCCATTTTTTCGGTCCATATGATATCTTTTACTAATACATTTCGAACCTTCAAAGCCACCGCACATTGCTAGAATTTTTCTAGAATAAAATTGTCTTGAACAAAATGAACAAACTAATGAATTGAGAAATAGGAAAAATTAAGGATTAAGAGGAAATGAATTCCCCTTAGGAATTTTGTGTAGAGCAAAAGAGTAGGATTTGAAGACTCCTATCATGTCTCTCATAGAAAAACATCTGTACCCTACTCCAAACACCACTAAGGCCGAAAATGATGCTTCCCATGCAAAAATAAAATTTAACCAAGCTAAAGCTTCTATGATGGAATTTGAACCCAAAACCTCAAGAATTAATCCCAAAGCTCCAACCACTAAACCATAATAACTCTTATTCTTATTTTCCCCCTAAAAATATTTTCCTATTCAATCCTCAAGCTATTTCCCTTTTTCCACCTCAAACAAAAATTACCATTTTGCCCTTCTCACTCAATAATCATAATCAAGCCCTCTAGACTATAAAACATAAATCCGAAGCACATAAAACCATACAAAAATATATTTAAACATGCAAATAAATATGCTATGCATCCCAACCCCCTTACACCAAGGTTAGTTTTGACTGGTGTTTCACAAGCATCCTCAAATGGACAGATAAACGAAGGTGGTCAACTGAACACTCACCCAATTTTTGTGAACTATAATCAAGAAGAACTTGAAAAATTGGGAAGAGTGCTTGCACACATTGAGTTTGCTTACAATAGGGCTATTTACTCTACCACTTCTTATTCTGCTTTTGAAATTATGTATGTGTTTTAATCCTTTGACTCCTTTAGATTTGGTTCCTTTACCTATAGGTGAACGGTTGAACCTCGATAGAACTAAGAAGGCGGAAATGGTGAAGGCACTCCATAAGAAGGTGAAAGCAACCATTGCAAAACGAAATGAAGAGATCGCCCATAAGCTCAATCAAGGAAGGAAAAAGGTGTCATTTGAGCCGGGAGATTGGGTATGGGTGCACCTTCGCAAGGAAAGATTCCCCACGCAGTGACAGAGCAAACTTGATCCAGGGGGGATGGCCCATTTCAAGTTCTTGCCAAAGTTGGAGATAATGCTTATAAGATAGATCTACCTGGTGAATATCATGTTAGTGCCACCTTTAATGTTAGTGATCTCTCTCCCTTTGATGTAGATGATGGTGATGATTCGAAGATGAATCCTTTTCAAGGAATGGGAGATTATGAGACTCTACTTCATCATGGAGGACAAGGACTGATGATAAGAGCCAGGTCCAAGAAGCTTCAAGATGATTTTCAATTGAACATCAAACCATGCTTGAGGATGAAAGAGGATTGACACCTACATTTTGCATAGGATGATGGACATCCTGCCTATCCTTCTTGCACCATTGAATATACAACCTATTAGGGATATGGTTCATCACCGTCTATCTACCAAAGGCTTCATTTTCCCTCAAGTTATCATGAAAATATTGAAAGACTTTGGTGTTAGTAGTAAGGGAGAATTGATGGAGGCTACCACTGAGCACGATATGGTTACAGAACAAATATTGATGAGTTATAAGTACAAGTACAACCAGGAGTTGAAAAAGTGGCTAACCCCCTATGAGATTAGGTATCCCGGTCAGGTAAGGCCTACCCCTATAGAGGAAGAGCACCCACCGTCACCAGCATGAGCACAAGCTAGTAGTTCTCAGTCCCAACCCTGGACTGACTTCGAGACTTCCATGCTGGGATAGTTAGTCCAGCAGATGGAGATGCTCCTACACTTGCAGGGCTCCATCAACAACATTGCCCAATGGGCTGAATAGAGGTATCATTTTCCAGGCCAACGAGGTGGTGAGGGCACTTCTGCACCTACTAATGTTGATGATGAGGTGGATTGAGTTGATTGTTCCAAACTTTCTTTTATTGTTCACTCTTGGTTTTCCTTTTTCTTTTCAAGTCTTTTCTAGTTAGTTCTTGATTTCTTTCTTATTTTTGTCCAATTTTCTTTCTTTAGTTTTAGTTTATGTTTCGTTTCTAGTTTTTTATGCTTTGGTGTGCTCTTTTGTATTTTTCTTTTTAGATACTTTGTCAATGCCTCCTTCTTCAGGAGCTCAACTCTTATACAGCAAATTGCATAATGAATGAAAATATTGTCTTTTTTATCTCTTCTCCTTTATCATTTTGGTCCCATGGCATTGTTTCATCCTTGTTCTATTTATTTAACCATTGAGGACAATGTCTAGTTTAAGTGTGGGGGAGTGATTTGAATTAAAAATCTTATAGGCATCATTTTTTTCGATTGAAAATTCTTCCAGGCATCATACTTTTTTTTTATACTTTATCCTTCTTATGAGCAAATTTTCAAAATTGACTTCAATCTGTATATTTAATACATGTCTTTATGATGTATTATAGAGCATATGTTCTATATCATTTATGGCTTATGCATGAGTTTTTACATGCTCTTGGACTAAGTAGTTCTTGATCAAATGCTTTACATTGTTCTTAACCCTGCTTTTCCACTAAAATTCATTGAGCATTCTAGAACTTACTTGAATACCTCTCAATACGAAATAAGAAAGACATTCATTATTTAACTTACGGATGACAGTAATAGGCCTTCTTTGGATAGTTTGAGCTTTTCAAGCCTACCTATTTTATTATCCCTAGTGCCTATTTTAAGCCTAAATTTGTAATTTCGTTCTTAAAACCCATTATTATACTTTATCTATTACTTCATTCTGAGAGTTTGATTTAAAGTCCAAATCTTTAATTGCTCTAGATGGATAAAAGTACATGTAGGAGAATGTTGAGGGATAACACTTGTGAAAATATCATGACTTGTTGCTTTCAGTCATGCATTAATAGTGTATGAGTTGGGAAAGGAAAGAAAGAAGAAAAGACAAAGATAGAAAACAAAGAAAAGGTGAAAACAAAAAAGAAAATAAAAAGCTGCTAGAAAATATGAGAAGACAGAAACTAAGAAAGAAAAGAACAACAGTAGTAAAAACAAAAGAAGAGAGAAAACAAAGAAAAGAAATTTTTTTGAAAGAGATAGAATAGGAACATCACAAGAGGAATGATGATTGAGCTGTAAAAGTTAAGTTTACATTAAGTTCTTGACACCATTGCTGAAAATTCGAGTGATCTTGTGAAGAAAAAAAAAATAGAGAAGAGTCGATGAAGGAAGCGAAAAAAGAGAGAGAGAGATAATGCAAGATTTGCTTAAGTTGAACTGTAATTGCTATACAAGGTTATGGGTTTTGATTGATTTTGGAATAGGAGAGCAAAAGAAGTTTGGAAGTTATTGATACATTTTGTTCATCATTTTCTTGCGAACTCTTGCTTCTTTGATAATTGATTCTCCTATGTCCTTCATTTGACAAGCTACATTACAAGCCCTTTAGCCTTACATTACAAGCTTAAAAGTCCTACTTAACCTAAGTAGAATCATGATATATCTCGGATTAATGGAGAGAGTGTTTGAAAAGTAAGCTTATAGAATGCATATTCTTTTTGAACTAAATTCTTTCCAATGGTTTGAGAATATTGTTAAGTATTAGGATAGTTCTACTAAGTCACTATTCACCTACACAAGTCTTGCATTTCTTGTGAAAGATATAGTAGCATGTATTTTACGTTCTTGAATGAAGAAAGCATTAGAGATATTATTTTGGAATTGGTTTGAGTGAATCTGATAAAACCCTGTGTTTTTCTTACTTGTCTTTGATACTGTGCTTGAGGACAAGCAAAGAGCTAAGTGTGGGGGAATGTGATAGGGCCTAAATTAGTCATAGTTTTCCTAGTTATTTGCCACTATGTTGTGATACATTCTGTTCAATAACTAGTCATATTCCTTCATATTTGAGATTTTACCCTTGGAAAGGTATTTTGTTCATTATTTCAGACTTTAGGGGTAAAACAAAGCAAAAACATCGCAAAATAGAACATAGGTGGCACTAGCCAGGGCAGAGGAACCGGCGTTGGCCACACACTATTGGCATGCACTTTGAGGCAACGAGAAATTATTGAAACAGACGGAACAGAACCAAACCGACGTTGGTTCTAGTAGCCAAGACGGCACCAGTTATACTCTGGATAACATTGTGCTAAAATTAAGAAAAGATCGGCGAACGATTGAAAAAATAAAAACATAACCGGCACCAGCTGTGCCCTGAGAATAAGATGGAATCTTGATTTTTCTACACGGTTTTTGGTAATCTGCAGAATTTTAGTATCTTCCTACTTCTACTCGATCAAGAACCTTGCACCAATGAGTTTAGGCACTTCCTAAGCCTATAAATAGATGGAAAACACAAGAGAAGATGGGAGAATTCATTGATCATAACCAAAAATCACGCAAATCAAAGGTGGAATTCTCCAAATCAAGGAGGGTTATACAAGAAGGTTTTTAAAGGAAGAAGAAGGAGGCTTGTCTATGAGTTCTTTCTTTTACTTTGTTTTCTTTTTCTTGAACAATGATGTTTTAATTGTTTTATTGTAATTTGAATTTTAGGTATTCATGATTTTTAGAGTACTTGATCTTGTGATTAATTGATTATTCTTCTTGGTATTTAAATACTTGAGCTTATTACGAGATTAATCAGTTAGTTCTTTCTATTAACTCGTTGAGACCAAAGGGGTTGATGGTGGTTGTAATTTATTAATTTCATATTTGTTGTCTATTAACTCGCCGAGACTAAGGGGTTAATTGATGAGGACTAGGTAATTAAAGGTTAATTGATATTTGCCGAGACCAAGGATTCATTGGTTAATTTCATGTTTTAAATTTGCCGAGACCAAGGAAATTTAGTCAAGAATTATGTTTGATGCATCTTTTAGGTGAATTAGTTGAGACGAAACCAAGTGATTCTGATTTATCTAGAAGGTAGTGATTGCATGGATTGAAAAAGAAGTGAATCTATCTTAATCCTTCATGATGCTAAGAGAATAGTTAAGTATGATAATGATTAAGTCCTTTAAGATCATGTTTGTTAAAATAATGGTTTGAGTTACATAATTCTCCATCCTTAACATGTATATATATTCTTTTATTTTCTTTTATTTTTATTTCATTTTCTTTTTTATTTGTTTTTCATTTTAATGAGTCGGTTAAACAATGAAAGAAAATTGATTAAAGCATACTTGTTCCTGGAGGATCGACACTTGTTTGAACCCTATGCTATGCTTAATGATGAGTACTCTTGCTCATATATGTAATTTGGGGTTAACATTTCAATTTATACTTGATTTAGAATGTGCTTATTTTTATATGATTGTTATACCCAAATAAATATGCATCACCTTTAAGGTAAGATTCACACTGAGGCCATTTTTCCAATCTCAAAGAACCTAAAGGCCCATCACGGATTAGCCTCTGAATCCGATTAGGATTTATATGTCCCAATCTTAGGCGCCACAAAATATGAGTTATTTCATATGGCCTTTCTCTTTTTATTATCAGCTTTAGTTTGAATCTTATTTACTTGATTTCTAATTAGATGTATATAAAAGAGATTTCCATATATGTTTTTTTTAAAAATTAAATTACCATTCTATTGACAAAAACACCAAAATGGAAAGAATCAAACTATCCTTGATTCATCAATTTAGAAACTAAAATCAAATTATGTTTAAATAAGAAAAATATAAAATACATTTTAAAATTAACTTCCTATTATAAAAAAAAAAAAAAGCTCAAGATCTCCCACTGTTTTAACCCATATTTTTACTCCATTGCCAACTTGAAGTCCATGCTCACCATTGCTGAGTCTCTTTGTCCTTCTGAACCCCTCCAAAGAGTTACAGAATGGTCTGTGGCTCAAGAATAAACTATCCAGAAAGATGTTAATCCAACACGTGAAACCCCACCTAAAGCCAACCCTAAAGTAATTGGGTCAGGATGCATATCATATTATTTTGCATGTATATATATATTTTTTGAATGATTTTATGTGCTTTAGAATTATGATTTATAGGTTAAAAGGCTTAGTTATGCTTATTGAGTAGGAAGGGTAAAATGATAATTTTGCCTGAGGACAAAAGAGAAAGATAGCTTGAGGATTAAATAAGAAAAATATTTGTGTTAGAAAATAAGAACAAGAGTTGTTGTACTTTAGTAGTTAGAGCTTTGGAATTAATCTCTAAGGTGATGAGTTCAAATCCCATCACATAAGTTTTATTTATGATTATCTTAGTTAAGTTTGAAATTTTTGTTTTCTTACATTCCTTAAAGATAGGAATGTTGTCCTAGGGGAGACATGAAGAGAATGTCATAACCCTAGCATCATGTCCTAAAAAAGAATTCTAGAGGAATTGTTGTCCTTTTATTACCTCTAGCTTATCGTAACGTCTTCACAAATTTGTTCAAAATTCATCTTTTAATACCAAAAAATTCTTGGCTTTTAAATTCGAAAATTGATCTTGAAAGGTGGAAGATTGACCAAAAATAGGAGAAGAGTTAGGAAGGGTTCCCAAGGGAAATTAATCACTATGCTTGAACCTTCAAACTCATCTTCATAGTGTTTATATTCTTGATGAAGGAAACCTAGAAATTTTCTAGATTTTTGAGCAGCCTAACTTTCAAAAAAACCCAGCCAACTTTCTTGCTTGTTTACTGATAGGAAAATGACCAATTCATCTAGCTTGGAGA
Source organism: Voacanga thouarsii (assembly GCA_026120185.1). Taxonomy (NCBI): domain Eukaryota; kingdom Viridiplantae; phylum Streptophyta; class Magnoliopsida; order Gentianales; family Apocynaceae; genus Voacanga; species Voacanga thouarsii. Next base: position 73,388 of record JANUWF010001236.1, on the reverse strand, counting down.
CTGAAATTTTAGTGCAAATTTGGACTGCACAAAAACAACACAAACCAGAAAAAAATTCTGGGCAGTTCTGCTGCATTCAACCTGGAAACAAAGCTATTTTCTTCTGTCATCAAACCAGCAAAACTCCTTTGCTTTTACTCTAGAAAGAAGGATGGAAACCAGCCTTAAAAGACCCTAAAACACCTCTTCAAATCCTCTGCAAATGGAGCTAAAGAATTGCAGAAATACTGCTCAGAAATTCAGCAAACCATACGAAGCCTTGAACACCATGAAACCAGAAAATTCCCAACTTTGTTCCCTTAGGCCTAGACCAAAGAAACCACCCCCAATCCTCTGTAAAATGAACCTTGTTCAGCCATGAACTGAACACCATTAACCCCTCCTCTTACCTTGAACACTTGGACTCCATAACCACACTTCAAATATCTCCTAAGATCACTCCATTCAAACTACATTTGAACTTCAAAAATTTCCAGCATTTTGTTGCTTGAGAACACCCTTGTATTAAACTACACAACCAGAAATTCGTCTGCCATCAAGCTCTGAATTTTGGCCAGCCTTAAACTCATATCAATCTTCATTCATTTCAGCAAAATAAACTAGTCCAGTCGGCTCCATTGCAGCTCCAAGAAACCTCCATCAATGTACCACCATTAACATATCCTATACCTCAAACTACTCCTCAATTCCCTCCATTTGAATTTCAAACAAATCAGATTATCCTCTTCCTCTCTAAGCTGAAAATCAAAACTCATAGACTCCATAAACCATTCGGCCGGCATTCTCCCAGATTTCATGCACATTTTTCTCAAACTCTTTTCATTTTCACCAAGAACACACACTATATCTCTTTAAGCCAAAACTTGCTCTAAACACCTCCAATCCCTCTCAAATACTCCAAATTACTCCTACATACTCCCTTTGTTCATTTCTAGTATCTATAACACCAAATCTCGAAAACAAGAATTTGCATTTGGATCAAAACCTATTTTTTTTTCTTGAAGTCTCAAGAACATCATTAAGGTAACCAAGAACAACTCCTTTGTTCATCTTCTTCTATTCATCTTGCAATATATCATGCTAATGCTCTCTCTCTCTCTCTCTCTCTCTCTCTCTCTCTCTCTCTCTCTCTCTCTCTCTCTCTCTCTCTCTCTCTCTCTCTCTCGGCCGAACTGGTTGATCAACAACCATGGCTATTTTTCTCCTCTCTTGGACAATTCAAGACTCTCAATCGCATGGACCTTCTTAAGTCTTCATCGAAGTAATCATCAACCAAATATTTCTCCTTAATCCTCCTTTTTAATTCTGCATTCATGTCTCTTAGATGTTGATAGGAAGAATAGAATATGAATGGGGGACTGAGTGTATGCATGTGAATGAAGGGTTGGGATTAGAACATGAGAATGGTTGTGTATGATTAAGATATATGGATTTTCTTGAGAATCAATATATGTTCATCATGTCTTAAGAAAATTATGGATGTTTAAAGCATGTTAGATGTTATGACACCTTTGGTGAATAGGATTTTTATATTCTTATTTCCATTGGAGCCATGATTATGATTATGTCAAGTAAAGATTTGGCCATGGATAGTATGTGTGGATTTAAGCCTATGTCCATGAATGGATTAGTTTATTGTTTGATATCGGAGAAATTGTTCATGAATCTTGTTTAACAATAGGAAAATCATGATTATTTTTCTGTTAATCCTAGGTTATTTTTAGTAACAAATTTTATTAATATAAATAAAATTATTACTATGTTTTTTTCTAAAGGTTTCAAAATTCCTAAGAAGTTTTGGAATTGAAATATTAAATGAAATATTGATATTTTACTGGTCATATAAATAATATTTTTTATTAAAAATAATATATATATATATAGTAATAAATAAGGTGTTTTATATAATCATTAATAAAAAAAAATATTAATGACCTTGTAGACCATAGTTTAAACTTTTACTTATAGTTAAAAATATTATTTATATTAAATTTTATTTGTTATCTATTAATCAAAATTTAATATAATTAATTTTTATTAATTTTATTCACTACTATTTATTTATTATCTATTACTTATTAATTAAAAATTATTTGTAATTTATTATATATTTATAATAATACTAATTAAAAATTACCATTTATTAATATTATTTGGGACTTAGAATTATTCAATATTCAAACACTAGTTTATTTATTAATAATAATACTCAAGATTTATTATTTAAACCTATAACTTATTAGTAATTATTTTAGAACCCCTAGTTATTTTAATTTATCAAACTCAATCTATTTTATAAAATTCTTTATCATCTAGCCTTAAAGTTTAGGACATTAAGGGCATGATTGTAATTAGTTGAATTAGGAATTATTTATGTAAGTAGGTATAGCTTGAGTATAATCTTATGCCTTGTGTTTACTCCAGGCGGGGTTAGGTCAGCCTTGGAGGATTTTTGAGTTTCGAGCAAGCAAATGATCAGGTAAGCTCCTACATGGAGTCATTTGAAGACTAAAATTATTGTGGCAAGCCAAATGCGATATGTATGGACATTCATTTTGTAAAAGCAATTACGGACTGTTTTCCTTTTTGTTTTAGTCAAGAAAATCATTTGAAAAATTAAACAAGCGGTTTTACAAAAAATGCTATACTCTTTCTAAAACCAAACTTTGACAAGAATTTTAGAAGCTCATAATTGCTATTTCCAAGTAAATCAATGTGTGATCAATTTTCTCCCAAGTGGGACAAGCAACGTTAAGTACTCAATAAGGGTAGACCACTAAAACTAGTCTTTGAAGGGTTAGGGTAAGCCTCTCAGTAGGTGGCCACCTCTAAGGGCTGAGTCCTTCTTAGATAGGATGCCAGTATGGTAGGTCATGCCTGTCCGAGCTTGCATGTTTTAGTCATGTGGACTGTGTATTACCGGAGTGGACAACCAGTAAGTTTGGATGTAGAGATGGAGGAGTATCTCACCCAGTATGTAATACCCCGTCCAAAACCACCTTTGACCTATAGGGAAAAAGTCATGCATTGCATAGCATTTCGCATTTCATGTGATATCTTAAAATTATTTTTGCATTGGTGCATGTGAATTTCAAGGTTATGCTTGCATTAAATTATTTAAATGTGTTGTTGCATTATTTGAGAGTTGTTTTAAGTGAAGTTTAGTAGAGGAGATGGAAGGATGAGAATTGGGGTGAAAAGAATTTCCTAGAGAAATATTAGCATCGGAGTTGATTTGGAATAGTGGTTAGGTTGGTTGTTATCCTTTGGTGACTTGAGTTCGAATCTTACCTCTTGCGAATCTTAGTTTTTCTTTTTGAATTCTTTTCCCTAGACTTCTTCATGCTTTGGCCGAAAAACCGTAGCCATCCTAGTGAATTTTCAGCGCCATCTTCCAAGGAGATAAATATCCATATTTATCTCCTAAATTCAAGGATTTTTTATAAGGATAAAGTTTAACTTTATTTTCAGCTTTTGTCCTCTTTGATTTTCGAAAAAAACCCTAGCTAGAGCAACTAAATTCCAGCTTGTTTTAATTCATCAGATTTTATATTAGATAGCTGGAATTAATTTGTTATTTTTCTCGAAAGATATCTTGTTAATTTTGATCATAGAACCCGAGCTAAAAATCTGGAAATTTTTCCAGCTTTGTGTTGCCACATTTGGAGCATTCCTATCTTAACTCAAACTCTTCCAAAACTAGGGAGATCTTATCCAAATCCTTTAGCAAATCAAATCTTATTTCAATCCTAAACCAATAGGGTTTTATTCTTTCTTTTCCTACAGAATTTCGGCAGCCTTGTGCCTGCACAAGCTGCACGAAAATCCTGCACTCCTAAGTGCATTTAAACTCTTCAAACCCTAGTTCAAATCCCCTAAAACACCTTCCCCAAATTCAGATCACCTTAGCTTCACAAATCAAACTTTTATCCATAACAAAAATTCCAGAATTTTCGGCCAGCTTTGTATAGGAATTTCAGCAAGTGTTGCTTAGTGCAATGCCCAAAAATTCTGCACTCTAAACCCTACTAAAACTCCTTATTGAATTGGCCAATTTCAACGCCTAAAGAAATCATTATTTCCTCTCTGAATTGTGGACAGAATAGCAACCAAAACAGCCAGAATTTTCCCTCTTTTTGCTCATAGATTTCGCACAGCACAAGCACCACAATCGCACAGAATTTTTGGTTACCAAAAGCTGTACAAACTCCTTCTTGTCTTGGCCGAAAACTAGAACACACACAGTCCTATTCTTGAGCATTATTTCGGTTAGCATAGGAGAACAATTCCAAATTATTTTCTCCTCTTAAACCCTCTTAAATTCAGCCAGCAATAAGGGTACAGCAAGCTGCAATTTTTTGCCATTGCTGTCCAAGAAACCTAGAGCCATTAGGAGTCCTTCTTAGCACCAACTTCTAACCCTAAATCAAATTCTTCTAACCCTAAACCAAAGTAGCCGGCTATTCCAACCTTACTACACGAAAAATTCTAGCAAAGCTTCTCTGCAATTTTCAAAAACACAAGAGCATTCTAGGCCAACAAAACCAATCACACCTTCAGGTAAGCAAAAACCCTCTCAACCTCTCGAATCCTTTCTTCCATTAATTCTTCTCTTCTTCTTCCCTTGAATCATGCCACATAGAGGCTGATTTCATCCTCTTTATCTACTTTCGATTAAAAGGAGGTAAAGAAGATAGCTTTTCCCTTCTTCTTAAAAGAATTCGGGACTATCACCATAGGAGCATCGAGACCTTACTAACCCGGTGGTTGTAAGGTAAGGGAATTCTTACCCTTAATGTCGAAATTAAAATCTAAAGAGATTGATGAGGTCTATGGAAGTATGATAGCATGATATATGTGATTAGTTGGGATAGATGAATATTTTATGTCAAGTAATTAATTAAGCATATTCGATGGATAGTAATGCCATGTTTTATTGTGATAATGATAGATGTGAATTGTGATGGTCAAGTCAAGACCTTTTTGATATATTATTCATACTCTCGATGGATATGTGATCAAAGTGTATATACTTTGAGGATTAGATGATTTATTTGAAGTTAGATAATGGATCGTGATTTGTTATGGGAATAAATGAGTTTAATACATGTTTGAATCGATTGAGACCCTGATCATGATATTATGTGATTCTAGATCAGAAGGGTATTTGAAGGAAGCAATCTGTGATTTTATCTTATTTATCTGAGGCATATCAAGTAAGTCCTTGCATAAACTCTTTTGTTAAATATTGTGATGGCAAGTCTATGTGGTAAGACTTTGTGAAGCTATTGTTAAACTATGTTTGCTTGGGTTGTAAACGTGGATGTTTACTCTCTAAACGGTTTTGTCAAACTAACGATTTTTATCAAGAACTATTCTTTTCTCAATGTTTTAGAAAACTCTTTTAAAGAAAACCACGTTTTACAAAGACAAGGTATGGAAATATTGTGAATCAAGAATTGACGGATATGTTCGTTGAGTACTCAATAAGGGTAGGCTAACAATACTAGTCTTGGAGGGTTAGAGTAAGTCTTCTAGTAGGAGGCCTCCTCTAGAAGATAAACTTTACTTGAAAAGGCGACAGTATTGGTTGGTCAGGCTGGTCCGAGCTAGCATTTGTACCTAGTAAGGTATTATTTATTTTCCTGGCATGGACACCAGGATGGTTTTGTTAGGTGAAGAGATGGAGGAGTATCTCATCCGGTGGGCTGTACACTCACCTTGATCGAAACGCCCAACGTGTGGTAATCTGGTCCAGGTAAGGTGTACAAAGTGTGGTACCTTGTCCTCATGGAGCCCAAAGTGTGGTGACATGACTGTTTTATTCTAGTGGATGATTTATTTTGTACAAAGTGTGACAATGAGAAAAACCCACTTCTTACAAAGAGAAAATTATTTATGACTTGCCAAATATTTCTGCAAATGTCTTCACTATGCATACATGAACAGTTCAAAGTACTATGTGCACACACAGGACTTACTGAGATTTAATCTCACACTGTTTTAAATCATGTTTTTAGGAGATAGATTGTGCTGAGCAAGCGGGACCTGAGATAGTTGAAACTTTTGTTGATTTAAGCTTCTAGATCGGATGTTTATTTTAATTTAGTTTTGCTCCAATTTGAGCCTGATGTAATGAGAGTTTTCCGTTATTTATCTAAATTTGATTTCTTTGGTTTGTCTTTATATTTTATACCTCGTTTTAAAGACCCCTTGTCTTCCGGGATGGGGCGACATCCCGCCCTTTTAGGGTACGTAGCAGTGGGGTGTTACACGGTAGGCCGTACAGCTACCTTTTGTTAGCATGCTCAATATGTGGCATTCTGACTGTTATATGGTCATGGGGCCCAACGTGTGGTAACCTATGGCTACCTCTTGAGTGGATGTATTTATTATGTTCATGTATAGTTTGAAAAGTAAAACTCCACTCTTTATTTTAACATTTATTTAATGCTTGCCAGCACTTTCTTATATGAAATTTTTATAATTTGCATACATGAACTATTTTTCCTGAAACACTCAAAGCACACACGGGCTTACTGAGATTTTTATCTGACCACCTTTTATGCCATGTTTTCAGGACGGTCCTACTGTGGAGGTCATTAGCTAGATTGTTGCCTATGATTCTGTAGACTCTTTATTATTTCCCTTATGTGTTGTTTTGACATATTGTAGTAAACAATTTGTTTTAGATTTTTTGTGTATTTTTGGGTTGTAATAAGTTTAATTGTAGAGTATTTCTTTTATTTTATTTTATGTAACCTAGTTATTAAGACCCCTTATCCTATGGATGGGGCGATATCCCCGGTCTTATTGGGCCTAGGTAGTGGGGTGTTACAAAACAATCAAAACAGACTATTGGTAAAGAGCAATACCTGAAGTAAATTGGCTAAGAAGTCTGGAAAATCATTCTTCCAATGCCCTTTCTTGCCACACTTGAAGCATTTGCCTTTGGGCTTTCCATTGGGCTTGGCCTGACTAGATACTTTGGGTTAGGCCCTTGCATTGTGCTGGATCTTCCTCTTCTTGAATTTCTTATGCTTTGCCTTAATTCCAAAAGATAAAGTAGAATGAGAGACCAAAACCTTTGATATGGGCTTTATGATCTTCTTTGCCTCCTGGAGCTTTTTCGTAGGCTTTGTGAGATTCATATCCAACTTATTCATATTGTAGGTCAACTTGATATGAGAATATTAATTAGGAAGAATTTCAAGAACCATGTTAATTTGGCTATTAGAATCTTTTCTGGTGCCTAGGACCATGTCCTCCGCAAAGTAGGCAATCATCTTAAGTAGATGCTTTCAAACGGATGCCCCCATAGCCATCCTAGAGTTCATTATTTTCCTAAGAGATTTTTACCTTGCGGGTCAGCTATTGTCAGCAAACATAGTACTCAATGACAAATCCATGTCATATGCAATAGCCATGTGCTCATGCTTAGATTGGAACACACTAGACATGGAAGCCAACATATAGCATTTAGCGATCTCGTCAACTTTCTCCCATACCTTCTCGACCTCTCACTCCTAATTAGTGGATTCTTCCCCAATCTTAGGATAGGGATCCATAAGAATATACTTGTAATCCTCGGCAGTGAATACTATGTTCAGGTTCCTCTTCCAGTCCATATCATTTGGGACTATCAACTTATTCTCCTTAAGAATGATTGACAATGTATTAACACTAGACATTTCTGAAATATTGCGAAAAAACATTCATTTAGTTTGCAAGAAATAAAAATGCACATTCTTTATATTATTTCTTAGATAATAAATAACTCTTAAAACCATTATCAATAATATAAATAGTTTAACTCTTAGAAAAACTAACAAAATTTTGTAGGAAGATTAATAGCATTCTAAGTTAAGTATATAAACATCACAAATCAAAACTTCCTAAGTCAGTAATGGTCTAGAAAAAGTTCCACCAATAGGATGTCCACTGATTCACACCACCTACAAGCAATCTGGTGCTAAAACCTCCAATATATGTTGGTTGATCCTATCAAATACCCTATGGTTTTAATCTTACTCTTCCATTAGTTCTACATATTTGTGGAAATCCATCCTATAGGGGGTGATGCTCAGAATGACATGAGGTAATCTACTAACTCTAATAAGAGTTGTGATGGAAGCCATTGGGTCATTAAAACCCCTCTCCCATTTAATCTTTAATTGAAAATAGAGTTATAGGCCCAAAAACATTTTCTATAATGTTATGGTTACATTAACTTTAGTAAAAAAAACTAAAATTCAACATTATTCTCTATGTCAAGGATTGAATCCTTTAAGAGAATAAACTATGAATTTATTTTACTATTCTAAGCTAATAACCAAGTAAACTTTATTTTATAAGTATAAGTTCAACATTATTCTCTATGTCAAGGATTAAAACATCTAACAAAATAAACTATGAACTCTTTTATTTAAAGTTTCTTAGATTGAAATGTTTTATCAAAAACCGTTCTATCTAGTGAGACTTTGTCTCATAAGAACTTATGTATTTGACCGCAAAAATGAAATAAGCATGACAACAAAAGTAAACTTTTTCATGCCCAAATTATTCATTTATTCCTAAATCACCAAACAATGGATTAAACATCATGAATAAAAAAATTAATGATCTTGTTTAATCCTAAGGTGGTTCCATCATTTACTACACATTTTCGTGCAAATTATTCATTCTTAGATAAATAAAAATATTATAGAAAATTAACCTCATACAATGGTTTCAAAACATGATTACATCAAGAAAAAATTAAGGTATAAAACTTTAGCAGTGCTCTCCCTTTTCTTGGACAGAATTGTGCACATCCACTTCTGGACAGAATGGACCTACCGCCAGGTCCATTGGGCCACCAAGCACCTGGTCTACACTATTTCTCCAAAACCTCCGACTAGATAAAGTGGACCTGGTGCCTAGTCTGATTGGGCCACCTGGCGCCAAGTCTGTTCTGGAGTACGCTAATTTCTTGAAAAATCGTTCTTTTTAGCCATTTTTTGCCTATCAACAATCTAGTAATCACATTCTTTAGTCCCCAAAATTTATAGGTCAAAAGAAATGCAAAACCAAGTATAAAAATATGCCATTACAAGTACCTATGCCTCAAACCATGAGGGGTACATCGCATCTACTCAAAAATAGAAAAATAATGGGAAAACCATTCGAATAGATGATCCTATACCTCTAACCGTGAGGCATACAGGAACTCTAGAAACTAATGTATGATGGATCACACGAATTCACAAAAAATTCAATTTTAATAGCAAAAGAACCACCTTTTCTAGTTTTTAATCCTAGTACATGCTTCTAGATGAAAACTGTGACTCTAATACAACTTGAAGGATTAAAATGGAAAACATCAAAGAAAAATAAACAGAAACATTTTTAGTGTTTTGAGCCACATTTAGGAGAGAGTACTTAGTTTTCCTTATTGGTTGCAGATTATCCAAGAAAAGGACGGGTTGCACTAGAACTTACATTAGAAGGGGAGAAGTGTTGGGAATATGCCCTCTTAGACTAGGTTTCTGATGTAAATACCGAATATTTTAATAAAAGAATTTATTTTTAGAAATTGTTTGTGAATTTACTTTTTGGTTGTGCACAATTTCATTTAAAAAAAAAACCCATTGTGTTTAAATAAGTGATCCATGTGAATAGTGGTCTTTCACAGTAATGTATGGATCACGGGTTGTTTAACACATAAACATTTGTTCTTAACTGATTGATGAGAATGGAAATCTCATCATATTTAGGTTATTATGTTACGAATTCCAAATGAGGAATAGCTTACCTTTAGCCAGTGAGTAGTCCACTCACTTCAAGATGTAAGTGTATTTTGAATACGTAGAATAGGACCTGTAGTAGTGGTTTCTTAAAGTACTATTTGGTAGAAACCTAGACTACTACTGCTACAGCATGGACTAGTACTCTATGACTTGAGTATGAGTTGTTGGTCTAATAAAGCTGGAAGCATGTACTTTGATATGCTTTAGTTGAGGTTCTATTGTAGGACCAATATACTTGCATGTTGGGTATGTGTGACTAGTTAGTTAAGACAGATTTGTACAAGATAGTTTCTACATAATATCGCCCTTGTGGTTGTTTGAATGATCTAAAATATCCAGGGCCCTCGAAAACATGACTTGGATGTTTGCTTTAGGGTAACTCCCCTGGAAAGCGCAAACCCGGAAGTCGTGGATCATTGGAGTAGAAGCCTAAGGATGGTAGATGTCATTTAGAGGGGTGTTAGTACGCTTTTTCCTCTGTAAATGTACAACAATATGTAGGGGCTATTTTAGTCCTTTCACCTTTAGGATAGAGACTTTGCTAACGCAGTATTGTCCTTAGGGTCAATATTTCGTTATGGTGATATTAGAAAATATTTAAAATGCAAAATACAGCTATTTATATGGCAGGGGTATTTTGGTCATTTTAGTAGCCAAGGCGTTGTGTCTTTTTGGTCCTCAGAATTGCCCGTAAGTCCTAATTATTTTTGGGTTGAGAAATTGATCTCGGTTAAAGAGGATTTTATTTTATTTAGGAAGTCTAATTTATTATTGGATTGGAATAAAAATAAATAAAAATAAATTGAGAGAAATTTATTATCTTGTTTAATTGGTTAATTAATTATTCAGGGCCAAGGTCTAGTTTGAATAATTAGAAAATAAACCTAGGCTTAAACTAGATGGAAAAAAGCTTGTTTAATTATTTATTAGGTTATTTCTATAAGCCCTGGAATTAAATAATTAATGTTTAATTATTTTTGGTTCATTTGGGCTCATTAATTATTTATTAGGTTATTTCTACAAGCCCAGGAAATAAATAACTAATGTTTATTATTTTGGGCTTTTGGGTCCAAGAAAAATAATAAATATTATTTTGGCCCAATTGCCTAGACCATAGGGTTTTTCCAGATACGGTTCAGAAGATTTTAGGGTTAAGACAAACTTACTCTGTTGATAACATCCGGATGTTTGAAATATCATATCCCGGGGATATTGTTATTAGAGATCAGAGACCTAGTTTTTGGCTACACAACTCACGCCTCTTGAAGGGAAAAAAACCCTATTTTTCCCTAAGCTTTTCTCTTTCTCTCTCATGACTCTCTTCCTCTTGCCATTGTTCTTAATATTGTTAATGAAATAGCAAAGAATCAAGAACATTGAGACCACTCCTCCTCACCCTTTGTTTCACCAATAAGGATTGAGGCAGTGGAATATTCCGACATCCGGAAAGCTTGGCATTCATGCAAATAAGGCGTAGTAGGAGGTTAGTGGGATTTCAACTGAAAGCGTATTGAGCGGGGTAGAAAGAGCTGTCCCTATGGTTTAATCCATCCTTCCATAGAGTAAGAGGTTTAAAGCACATAGATGTATGGTTTAAATGTTTCCATGCTTTTGTTGTTCTTCATTTTTTTTGCCTCTATTTTTTTTCCGTTTCACGCAAGCATGCTCCTCTATTTTCTTTCAAACTAACAAGAAGAAGGCACCTATAGTTCAACCGGTATTCCCGCTAATCTTCTACTCCTATGCATTAAGCTTCTCCAAGCATCCTCTCTTCGTCTTCCAGAGTATGATTCTACCTTACTCTTGGGTTAGCTTGGTGAAAGCTCATTCTTTTGATAATCAAAATATCTCCATGGGAGAAAGAAGAGAAGAATGAGAGACAAGAGGAAGAAATGGCACACATGGAGAGAGAACTAAAAAAAAAAAAAAAATGTTATCTTTTTTTCTCTATTTCTTGCACACTAATTTTGACCAACCTTAAGGCTTGATGAAGCCCTAATGGTCGAAAACACTAAGCCCGGTGGGCTTGGTGTTGTTCTTTGATATCAATCCATGATTGGCCCAATACTCTTAATTAGTTAATTATATTTTTGGACTTCATTAAATATCCAAGACTAATTAATTAATTCTAATTAGACTTTTAATATATGTCGATATATATCAACCCAACTATTTAATTTGTTCCAACATAATTCTCTCAATTAATTAATTATCATTTCCGGGCCTTGTAAAAAATCCAAGACAAAATAATTAATTATAATTGTACTCTTAGAATAAATTTTATTCTCTTTGAACTAATTATCTATTAAGCCCAAAATGCGTCTAAACAACACCAAAGTAACTTGAGCTACTCTGGGGACCAAGGACATATTATTCATAGCTATTAAAATCACTAAAATACCCTTACTATTAAATATATGCATAAATATTCCCATTAATCACCATATGAAAATATTGACTTCAAGAATAATATTGCTAAAGCAATGTTTCTGACCTACAGGTGAAATCACGAAAATAACCCTCTATGTAACACCCATCAATGAGATAGGATAAATGTACTAAAACCTATCTCAAGGACATCTTCTACCATTCTTAGATCTGTAGTCTGATAATTCATGACTCACTCGAATATACTTGCTTATCATTGGAAGCTATCCAAAATCACATATTCTAGAGTCACATTTCCAAGGCCCTGGATTATTAGATTATCTTGGACAATCACAAGAGGGTGATTTAACTTTACAAAGTGAAGCATAGAAACTCTATTATGTGAGTCCGTCTTAACTAACTAGAGTAATACACCTACCATACAAGGTTATTAATATTATTAAAGAAATCTCACCCAACATACATCAAAGTATAAGACTCTAGCATTGCCAGAACACCAACTCATACTCAAGTATGAAGGTATCTATCAACACTGTAGTAGTAGTCTAGTTTCTATAATTATAGTACTTTAAGAAAGACCCCTACTATAGGTCCAGTTCTATGTATTTGACAGATGCTTATGCCAATGATGTGAGTGAACTACACATTGATTCAAGGTAAACCATTCCTCATTGGAACTCATGGCATAATAGTCTTACCTTAATGAAATGCCCAGTTCCATCAAATGACTAAAAACTCAATTTTACATGTATGACAATACTCAAGCTCTATACGTTACTGTGAAGAACGACCCAACACATAGACCATTACTTGTCATACTTAACCTTAAACATGCAATAATATAATAAACAAACTAAAATGAATGAATAAACATTTTATTGCAATATATTTACACAAAATACATAGTCTTTGAGGGCATAATTTCAAGCCGAAAAGTGGCTAAACAGAATGATTAATATGATAATGAGGATATTTTGAAAATGACCTTGAATTTTCAAGCAATGAATATATTGTGATGTGCTCTTGATGCTAATGAATATAGCCGGGTTAGTGGTTGTGATTCAACCCATGCTATATGGAGATTACTTGAAGTCACCTATGACGGAACTAACTATGTTAAGGAATCAAAGTTGGGACTTTTAGTCTAAGATTATGAGCTGTTCTCAATAAAACCATATAAGAACATTATTGGTATGTTCACTAGATTAACAAATATCACGAATGGTCTAAAGGCCTATGCGAACATTTATACCGTTAGTGAGCAAAACAAAAAACTACTTAATTAACCCAAAAATTAGTAAACTAAAACCTTGGCTATGGAAGAATCCAAAAATTTGAATAGCATAAAAAACTGAAGACCTAATTGGCTCTCAATTAACCCATGAAATGAAACTGAAAAAGTTTGAAAAGCATGATGAAAATGATAGAGGCAAAAGAGGAACTGCCTTAAAAGTAGCAAATAATAAAGTTATTAATGAACAATTTGAAAGTGATTGTGGCACTAATTTGGAAAATGAAGAATTGGCCATGGTTGCTAGAAAATTCAAGAAGATGTCCAACAAAGGCAACTTCAACAAAAGCAAGATATGTTGGAAAGTATGCCTTTAAATACTATGTATTTTGTGTAAATATATTCCAATAAATGTTTATTCATTCAACTTAATTTGTTTCTTATATTATTGCCCCTTTAAGGTCTAGGAATAACAAGCAATGATCTATGTGTTTGGTCATTCTTCACACCAAGGTATAGAGCAAGGGACTTGTCATACAACTAAAATTGAGTTCTTAGTCATTTGATAGAATTGGGCATTTAATCAAGGTAAGACTATTATGCCATGAGTTCCAATAAGGAATGGTTTGCCTTAAATTAGTGAATAGTTCACCAACATAACTGGCATAAGCGTATTTCAAATACGTAGAACTAGACCTGTATTAGTGGTCTCTTATAAAGTACTTTGATTATAGAGACTAGACTATTACTGCTATGCGTGAACTAATACCTTCATACTCGAGCATAAGTTAGTGGTCTAGCAAAGCAATGGTTTTATACTTTGATATATATTAGGTAAGATTTCTTTTGTGAGATGAATATCCTTGTATATTAGGTGTATTACTATAGTTAGCTAAGACGGACTCATGCAACAGAGTTTCTATGCTTTACTTAGTGAAGTTAAATAACCCCTTTTTGATTGTCCCGAATAATCTAATAATCCAGGGTTTTAGGAACGTAACTCTTGAATATGTACTTTTAGGTAGCTTCCAATGATAAGCAAGTACATTGAAATAAGTCATGGATTATTGTACTATAAATCTAAGGATGGTAGATATCTTTGAGATGGGTGTTAGTACATTTATCTTGTGTCATTGATGGATGTTTCGTAGAGGGGCATTTTCATCAGTTTACTTGTAAGTCGGAGACATTGCTTTAGCAACATTATTCTTGGGGTTAATATTATTATATGGTGATAAATAGAAAAATTTAAAATGGTAAAATGCAGTTATTTAATAGTAAGGGCATTTTGGTCATTTTGGTAGCCTTGAATAATATGTCTCTTGGTCCCCAGAGTAGCTTAAGTTACCTTAGTGTTGTTTAAACATAATTTGGGCTTGATGGATAATTATTTGGAATAGAATAAAATTTATTCTAAGAGTCCAATTAAAATTAATTAATTAGTCATGGGTTTTGATAAGGCTCAAAAAGATAATTAATTAATTAAGAAGATTGGGTTGGAATAAATTAATTAACTGGGCTGATATATGTTAATATTTATTAAGAGTCTAATTAAAATCAATTAATTAATCTTGACTATTTAATGAAGCTCAGAAAAGATAAATAATTAAGAGGATTGGGCCAATCTTGGATTTGTTTCGGAGCACAATACCCAGCCCATTAGGGCTTATTGTTTTAAACCATTAGGGCATCCTCAAGCCCTAAGGCTAGCCAAAATTAATGTGCAAGAGAGGAAGAAAAATAATTTTTTTTTTCCTGAGCTCTCTGTAAAACCCCACCTAAAGCCAACCCTAGAGTAAGGGGGTCGGGATGCATATCATATTATTTTGCATGAATATATATATTTTCGATTGATTTTATGTGCTTTAGAGTTGTGGATTATAGGTTAAAATGCTTAGTTATGCTTATCGAGTAGGAGGGGTAAAATGGTAATTTTGCTTAGGGTCAAATTAGGAAGATAGCTTGGGGATTTCATAAGAAGAATATGTGGTTGAGAAAATAGGAACAAGAGTTATTGTGGTTTAGTGGTTAGAGCTTGGTAAATTAATTTCTAAGGTCATGAGTTCGAATCCCACCATTTAAGCTTTTGTCATAATTATCTTAACTAAGTTTGAATTTTTGTTTTCTTGCATTCCATGAAAATAGGAATGTTGACTTAGGGGAGACATGAAGAGAATGTCCTAATCTTATCCTCATGTCCTAAAAAGAATTCTAGAGGATTTCTTGTCCTTTTATTACCTCTAGCTTGTCCTAGCATTTTTATAATTTAAATTCATTAAATCTCTTCTTTTGAACTCCAAAATTCTGTGATATTTCTTCACCTTGAATTTCGAAAATCAGTTGTGGAGGATGGGGAGTTAGCCGAAAATAGGAGGGGAAATAGGAAGGGGTTCCAAGAGAAATCAAACACCATGGAAGAACCTTCAAAATTCACCTTCATGTTGTTCATGTGTTAGTGAAGGGAAATCTGGAAAATTTTCTAGAATTTTTGCAGACCACCTCTTTGAAAATTCAGCCAGTAAACCTCTTCATTTGCTACCAAGAAAATGGTCATTTCATGTGGCTTGAAGGCTGGAAAATTTGTGCAAATTGCACAAACTGTGCAAAACCAGAAAAAAATTCTGGACATTTTCGCCGCTTTCAACCAAGTAAATGAAGTTGTTTTGATTCATCTTCAAGCCAGCAAAACTCCTCTGTATTTCTCTAGGAAGAAGGCTGGAAAACCACCTTAGAAAGACCTTCAAACCCTCTCAAGAAACAGCTGCAAATCGGGTTGGAGAAGTGCAGCAAATTCTGCACAAAAATCCTTCATCAACCTTCGAAACTCTTGAACATTGAAACCATAATTTTTCCAGTTTTGCTTCCTTCAAGCCTAGGCCGAAAATCACCCTTCAACTTCTATAAAATTGACCCTTGTTCAGCCATGGACTGAACATCATGACCTTCACACTTACCTTGAGAATATGGACTCCATAACCACACCTCAAAACACTAAGATCACTCAATTCAAACTCTTTTTGAACTTCAAATAATTTCAGATTTTTGCTCCATGAAAACACTCTTAAATCAAGCTAATAAACCAAAATTTTCTCTGCTATCTTAGACTGCATTTCGGCTAGCCTACTAACCTGAACAAGCTTCACTCATTTTAGCAAAGGTAGCTAGTTCAACCGGCACCATTGAAGAGCATAGAAACCTTCCTTGATCAAACACCATAGCTAACCTCCTACCTTAAACAACTCCACAACTTCCTCCATTTAAATTTCAAAAAAAAAATAAAAAAAAAATTCTGATCACTCTCTCTCCCATAAGCTGAAAACCAAAACTCCTATCCACCCCAAACCATTCGGCCAACTGGTCTCCAGAAAATTGTGAGCCTTTTCTCTTATTCTCTCCATCTTTCACCAAGAACACCAAGAACATACACTAAACTTCTTCAAGCCTAAACCTACTCTAAACACTTCCAATCACTCTCAAATATTCTGAATAACTTCTATTTAATCCCTAAACTTCATTTCTAGGATTTATAACACAAAACCTCGCAAACAAGAATTTTCAAACGGATCAAAATTAGCCTTTTCTCTTGACGGTCTCAAGAGCATCAACAAGGTAAATCAAGAACAACCTTCTTGTTCATCCTTTTTCCATTCAATTCTTAATATACCCTTCTAATTCTCTCTCTCTCTCTCTCTCTCTCTCTCTCTCTCTCTCTCTCTCTCTCTCTCTCTCTCTTCCTCTACCGAAATGGTTGATCAACCATCAACCATGGCTGTTTTTTTCCGGTGGATCACTCAAGGCTCTCTATCGCGTGTGGACCTTCTTTTGTCTTCATCAAAGCAATTGACAATCAAGTATCTATGCTTAAATCCTTTCTTTTTAAATTCTGAAATCATGTCTCCTAGGTGTTGATAGGGGGATAGAGTGTGAATGGGAGTATATGCATGTGGATTAAGAGGATGGAGTTAAGACATGATGAATGTTGTATATGGCTAAGTTGTATGTGTTTTCTTTGTGAATCATTGTATGTTCTTCGTGTTTAATGAATTTTATGGATGTTTGAAGCATGTTAGAGATCATGACTCCAAAGGTGATTAGGCTCTTATGTTTCTATTTTCCATTGAAGCCATTAATGATGATTATGCCTAGAAGGAAGTTAGCCTTGTGATAGTATGTGTGAAGTCAAGCATGTGTTCATGAATGGAGTGGTTTATTGTTTGATGTTGGAGAATATGTTGATGAATCTTTTCTATCAATAGGAAACGCATGGTGAAGGAGTATTTCCTCGTTAGGTCTAGGTTATTTTTATTAACAAAATTTTATTACTTTAAATGGAATTACTACTATATTTTTCCCTATAAAATTCTAAACTCTAGGAAGATTTGGATTGGTTTATTGATTAAAATATTAATATTTTCTTTATCAAATAAATGAGGTCTTTTATTAAAAATAATGTATATAGTAATAAATCTTTTATTAGAATTAATGACCTTGTAGACCTTAGTTCAAACTTTTGCCAATAATCCTAAATATTATTTATATTAAAACCTATTTGTTATTTATTAATTAAAAATTTAAAATAATTCATTTATTGTTAATTTTATTTATTACTAATTAAGTATTATCTGTTAAAAAATTAATTTAAAAAACTATTTGTAATTTATTATTTATTTATAATAAAGCTATTTTTAAATTACCATTTATTAATATTATTTAGGACTTAATATTGATCAATATTCAAACCTTGGTTTATTTGTTAATAATAACACTCAAGAATTATTAATTAAGTCTATAATTTATTAGCAAATAATTTAGAACCCTAGTTATTTTAACTCAACAAACTAAAACTTATTTTATAAATTCTTTATCATCTACCATTAAAGCTTAGGTCCTGGTGGTCATAGTTAGTCATGGTTATAGTTAGTTAAGCTAGGATTATTTTGTGTAAGTGAATATAGCTTGAATGTAACCTTAAGTTTTGTATTTACCCCAGGCGGGGTTAGGACAGCCTTGGAAGACGTTTGAGTTGAGCAAGCAAAGAATCAGGTAAGCTCCTGCATGGAATTCTGTGAAGACCAAAAATTGCTGTGGCAAGCCAAATGCGATGTGTATGGACATTTATGTTGTGAAGGCAATTAAGGACTGTTTTCCCTTTTATTTCCAGACAAACAATCATTAACAAGCGGTTTTACACAAAATGCTAAACCCTTTCTAAAACCCAACTTTGACAAGACTTTAAAAAAAAAAAAAACCCTTAATTTCGATTTCCAAATAAAGCAGATTATGATCAATTTTCTCCCAAGTGGGACAATCAACGTTGAGTACTCAATAAGGGTAGATCACCAGGACTAGTCTTTGAAGGGTTAGGGTAAGTCTCTCAGTAGGTGGCCACCTCTGAGAGGTGAGTCCTGCCGGGATAAAATGCCAGTCCGGCAGGTCATGCCGGTCCGAGCTAGCAAGTTTCAGTCCTATGGACTGTGTGTTCCGGAGTGGACAACCGATAAGTTTGGGTGTAGAGATGGAAGAGTATCTCACCTGGTAGGCCGTACATCTACCTTTTGTCAGCTTGCACAAAGTGTGGCATACTGATCGTTTTTTAGTCATGGGGCGCAACGTGTGGTAACCCATGGTCACCCATTTGAGTAGTTGTATTTATTGTGCACATGTATGGTTTGAAAAGCGAAACGCCACTCTTTATTTTTAACACTTATTTATTGCATGCCAGCACTTTCCCTTATGAAACTTTTACAACTTGCATACACGAATTATTTTACTTGAAACCCTCAAAGCACACACGGGCTTACTGAGATTTTTATCTCCCCACCTTTTATGCCATGTTTTCAGGAAGATCTTGCTGTGGAGGTCATTAGCTAGATTGTTGCCTATGCTTTGAAGACTCATGTTATTTCCTTTATGTGGTGTTTTGAGAGATTGTTGCAAAAAATTTATTTTGGACTTGTTCCAGTATTCAACTAGTGGGTTGTAATAAGTTTAATTTTAAAGTCTTTATTTTATTTTTTTCTATGTGACCTAATTATAAAGACTCCTTGTCCTCTGGACGGGGCGACATCCCCGGCCCTGATGGGCCTAGGTAGTGGGATGTTACACACTCTCTCTAACTATTCCGTCCCTCTCTCTTCTTGTCATCCTTCTCTTCTTTCTCTCTTGGAGATATTTTAATTATCTAAAAAATTAGATTTCACCAAGCAAATAAAAGAATAAGGTAGAGTCATACTCTTGAAGACGAAGAGAGGAAGAATATTGGTAGGAATACCGGTCAAACTACTGTGCCTTCTTCTCCCTTTCCAACGTAAGTTCCAGTGTAACCTGACCCTTCATTGGTTAATCCATGACGAATAAAGAAAAGCAAGTACTCTCTCCTGGATGTGGCTCGAAAAATTGCAAAATTTTTCGTTGCATTTTCTTTAATGTTTTTCGTTTTGATCCTTCAATTGGTATCCGAGCAACGATTTTCATCCAGGAGCATGTACTAGGGTTAAAAACTAGAAAATGTGGTTCCTTTACTATTAAAAATGAATCTTTTGTGATTTCATGTGATCCCTCATTCATTTGTTTCTAGTGTTCATGTACGGCTCGCAATTAGAGGCATAAGATCAATTATTCTAATGGTTTTCCTATTGTAGTTTTAGTTTTGAGTAGATGCGATGTACGCCTTATCGTTAGAGGCATAAGTACTTGTAAATGCATGTTTTTATGTCTATTTTTGTTTTTTTTTTACTTGTAAATTTTCGAGACTGTAGAACGTGATTGCTGGAATTGTTGAAAGGTGAAAATGGCTGAAAAATAGGATTTTTCTAGAAATCGGTGTACTCCAAAACAGACTTAGCGCCAGGTGGCCCGATTGGA
Source organism: Voacanga thouarsii (assembly GCA_026120185.1). Taxonomy (NCBI): domain Eukaryota; kingdom Viridiplantae; phylum Streptophyta; class Magnoliopsida; order Gentianales; family Apocynaceae; genus Voacanga; species Voacanga thouarsii. The sequence continues at coordinate 53,117 of JANUWF010001236.1, read as the reverse complement.
CCTAGCGCCAGGTACATTCTACCCAACTGGAGGTTTTGGAGAAGTAGTGCATACTTGGTGACAGGTTGGCCCAATGGACCTGGCGCTAGGTCCATTCTCCCCAGAGATGGATATGTGCAATTTTTCCCATGAAAAAGGAGAGCACTACTGAAGTTCTGTACCTCAATTTTTCCTTGATGTAATCATGTTTTAAAACCATTGTATGAGGTTAATTTTCTGCAATAGTTTTATTATTTGAGGATGAATAATTTGCATGAAAATAAGTAGTAAAGGATCAAACCACGATAGGATTAAACAAGATCATTAATTTTTTATTGATGATGTTTAATCCATTGTTTGGTCACTTAAGAATGAATGAATAGTCTGAGCATGAAAAATTTTACTTCTGTTATCATGGCTATTTCATTTTTGTGATCAAATGTGCAAGTTCTTGTGAGACTAAAGTCTCACTAGATGGAACGGTTTTTTTATCAAATGTTTTAATCTAAGAAACTTTAAAATATAAAAAAGTTCATGGTTTATTCTCTTAGAGGGTTTAACCCTTGACATGGAGAATATTGTTGAACTTAAGGTTATGTAATAATGTTTTACTTGGTTATTAACTTAGAATAGTAAAATAAATTCATAGTTTATTCTCTCAAATGATTTAATCCTTCACATAGAGAATAATGTTGAATTTTAGTTTTTTACTAAAGTTAATGAAACCATAAGATTGTAGAAAACGTTTTTGGGCTGAAAACACTATTTTCAATAAAAAATTTAGTAGGAGAGGGGTTTCAATGATCCTATGGCTTCCATCATAATTCTCATTAGAGACAGTGGATTTTCTCATGTTATTCTGAGCATAACCCCCTATAGGATGGATTTCCACAACTATCTACAACTAATGGATGAGTAAGATTAAAAGCCTAGGGTATTTGCTAGGATCGACCACCCTACATTGGAGGTTTTTAGCACTAGATTGCTCGTAGTTGGTGTGAATCAGTGGCTATCCTAGTGGTGGAACTTCTTCTAGACCATTACCTATTTAGAAAGTTTTGATTCGTGATGGCTATACACTTAACTTAGAATGCTATTAATCTTCCTACGAAGCTTTGTTAGCCTTTTTAAGAGCAAAAACTATTTATATTATTGATAATGCTTTTAAGAGTTATTATTATCAAAGAAATGATATGAAGAATGTGCATTTTTATTTCTTGCAAACTAAATGAATGTTTTTTGCAATATTCAAGAATTGTCTGGTTTTAATCCATTGTCAATCATTCTTAAGTAGAAAAAGTTGACATGACCAAATTATGTAGACTGGAAAAGGAACCTGAATATTGTACTGACTACCAAGAAGTACAAGTATGTTCTTACAGATCCCTATCCTAAGATTAAAGAAGAATCCATTGATCAGGAGCGAGAGGTCAAGAAAGCATGAAAGAAAGTCGATGATATGGCTAAGTGCTATATGTTGGCTTCTATGTCTAGTGTGCTCCAATCTAAGCATGAGCATATTGCCATTGCATAGGACATGGATTTGTTATTGCATACCGTATTTGCTGATAAGAGGCAGCTCACAGGGTAGGAAGCTTTTAGCAATCATGAACACTAGGATGGCTGAAGGGGTATTAGTTTGAGATCATTTGCTAAAAATGATTGCCTACTTCGAGAAGGCTGAGGTTTTAGCCGCAATAATAGATCCTGAGAGCCAAATTGACATGGTTCTTAAAACTCTGCCTGATTCATATTCTTAGTTCAAGTTAAACTACAACATGAACAAGTTGGATATGAATGTCACAGAGCTTATAAAAGTGCTCCAGGCAGCAGAAAAGATCATGAAGCCCGTGTCGAAGGTTTTTATCTATCGTTCTGCTTCTACTTTTGGAATTAAGGCAAAGCCTAAGAAATTTAAGAAAATGAAGGTCTAAAACAATGCAGGGGCCCAGTCCAAAGCAGTGGTCAGGCCAAACCCAGTGGGAAGCCCAAAGGGAAATGCTTCAAGTGTGGCAAGGAGGGGCATTGGAAGAATGATTGTCTAGACTTCTTAACCAACTCTACTTCAGGTATTGCTTTATACCTATAGTCTATTTTGATGATTGGATCAACATCTTCCTAGATATTTGATTCTGGGGCTACTGACCATGTCTGTAACTCTTTGTAGGGGTTCAAAAGGATAAGAAGACTCAGTAAGGGCGAACATAGACTTTAAGTAGGTAATAAAGTAAGAATATGGGCTGAAGCAGTGGCAGATCTTGAGCTTATTTTATATTGTAATAGGAAGTTAATTTTAAAAGATATTTTTATATTTTTCTTGTTTTAATTTCCAAATTGATGAATCAAGGATATTATGCTTCTTTCCATTCTGATGTTTCCATCAATAGAGATGGTAATTTAATATGTACAGGAAATATATATGAAAGTCTTTTTTATATACATCCTATTAGAAATCAAGTAAACCATATTCAAACTGAACCTAAAACTAAAAAAAAAAAAAAGGCCTTATCAAATGACTCGTATTTGTGGCATCTAAGATTGGGACATATAAATCCTAATCGAATTCAAAGGCTAATCCATGACGGGCCTTTAGGTTCATTGATATTGGAAGAATGGCCTCAGTGTGAATCTTGCCTTAAAGTTGAAACGACCAAAAGGTCCTTTACCAAAAAGTTGGATAGAGCCATGGAAATACTAGTACTAGTTCATACAGATGTTTGTGGTCCAATAACTACACCCGCTAGGGGAGGCTACGAGTACTTCATCACTTTCACAGATGATCATACTCATTTTGCTTATATTTACGAATGTGGTGCAAGTATAACTCGTTTGATAAATTCAAGGAGTTTAATGTTGAAGCAGAGCATCAAATAGGTAAACTAATTAAAACTCTGAGATCATATCATGGAAGAGAGTACCTTATCGGTGAGTTGAAGGATTTCTTGGTACATCACAGTATAGTACCTCAGTTAACTGTGCTTAGGACTTCCCAGTAGAACGGAGTAATTGAGAAAAGAAATGAAACTATGATGTAAATTGTCAGAAGCATGATGAGTCATGCGTCTCTTCCTATTTCTTTTTAGGAGTATGCCTTAGAAATAGCTGCATATATTTAGAACTTAGTGCTTTCCAAATCTGTACCCAGGACACCTTATGAAATGTAGACTAGATGAAAGCTAGTTTGAACTATCTCAAGATAAAGAGTTGTCCAACTTATGTGCTGACAAAAGGAAGTAAGCTGGTGTTAGTGTTATACCCAATAGGCAATCACTTGTAACATGTATATTTCATAATAATTAATAAAAGAGGCATTCTTCATCTTTCAAATTTACTGTTATATCTTAATAAGCATATAAATTGTTTGATAAAATTCCTAGTACAACATAGTGTTAAGGAAATCAAGATAGATATCATAATGTGAGATTCCTACTATATTATGTAGTATTTGTTCTTGAATAATCCCTACTCATAGTATTAATGAATGGGACATTATAAATACACCAAGACTAGCACATTGTATATCCTTTGTTTAGATCAAGCTGTGGTTCTCATAACTGAGAGTATTGCGACACTCAGGATTAATATATGGACACTTGTTATATGAACAAGCTTATTGGATAACCTAGCTATGAGATAATCACTTGGATAAGCTATTGAATGCCAGTGATAGAATCTCATTATAACAAATGTGGAAGTATTCTTAGACTTGAGATCTCTAAGGCATGTTGTTTATCGAGCGTTGTACTTTGATTCTAATCTTTGGGGTCTTACAAGGATTGCCTATGGGATGGATATTAGGTATAATATAAAGTAAACAAAAGTAAATGAGACAGCCAATAAGGGATTCACAATTCCTATTAGTAGGAGAATATATCTCAGGGCCATTTGTAAAAATCATTACTAATGAAGTCCTTGGCCAATGCGACTATGTGTTGGAAATAGTTCCTAATTTGATACACATATCGACTAATGGATTTTTTCAACAATTATTAAAATACTCAGGCCAATATTAATAATATTCTGGATGGAGTTTGTACTAATTCAATGCTTTAAACCAATTGAGATAGTATGGTGAAAGGAGTTTATTGCCCTAGTCAATTGCTATTGAAAGGTTCATGTCAAGGCACTTGTATTTTTGGACTTTTGGGTGATCAAGAGTTATTGCTAGATATCACTCTTGATCTGCTAAATATGAATCTACTAATTAGAGAATTAATAAATTAATCCTATATTTTATTTAGGATTATTAATTCTAAAGCTGTTAGAAATAATTCATATTATGCTACCAACAAGACCAGGAAACCTAATAGGGGCACACACAATAAAGGTTTGAATACTCAATATATATTATTTGATAATATTACGGGGTTACTTAAGAGAAGAAAATATATCTACAGGTGAATTATAAGTTTGTTATAATTCATGAGACTTGGATGTAATTACATAAATTTCAAGGGCTCAATTGTAGACATTGAATCTTGGAGGACTTAATTGCAATTAATACAAATTTTAAAAACTATAAATATGGGAATCGTTCCCTTTTGTTGTAGGGAGTCGGACATTCCTTCTTAATCATTATTCTTCTCCAATTAAAACCTAGTCGCTCCTCTCCTACTAGCATAGTTTTGAGCTGGCTTTGTGAGTAATTTAACGTTGTGTGGATTACTGTTAGAGGTAATCCTACTCTTGGATTATAGTGGGGCGATTGGACGATCAAAACAAAGGGAATTGGTTCCTGGGTTGGCGCTATAAATTTTTGGTTTTTCTGCAACAAAAGGTAATCTCCATTTCCTTCCTCTATTCCCATTCTAATTGCAAACACGTGATCCTGAGGTAAGGATTTCATGGTTATTTTTGCTGCGTTGTCATTCAATAAGCATGATGAAATTGCAATAGTGGTATCAGAGCCTTTGTGTTTCTGTTTTAATAGTTCTTTAATTGCTATGAAATCATTTTTGAGCATGTAACTGTATGATCATAGCTATTGTATGTCTACTGCTTTGTATGGCGTGTCTGGGTTTTCGGGTTTGAAGAGTCTTTGGGTCATTAAAAAACGGTTGGGAAATTGGTTTCATATGGGTCGGTTTTTTGCATTATATTCTTCCTGCAATCAAGCTTTTGATTCAACAATTTGAATTATTGTTTAAATTGTTATGTAGTTTATACTTCATTGTTAATATTGATTAACAATGCTTCATATCAAAATTATTTTGAACGGTATGAAAATCACTTTTCATGAAAAATTTACAGAAGAATATTGGGAGGAAGATGAAAAGTGGTATTATGCTTACTATTGCTTAAAAATTTTGTTGAATTTCCGCATCCAGAGCATACTTGGAGTTGGGTACGTTCAACCTACCAGGCGCCAGGTCCACTCTATTCTTCCCTTGTTTTATGTGCTAGCCACGTACCTACAGAGCAAACATGGCACAGGGTAGCTTCAACCCACCTAGCGCCAGGTGCATTCTATTGTTGAACTGTTTTATATTAAAAAAATATAAGTTTTTTTTATTTTCTAATTTTGGATAAAAATATTTTTAAAATTACACATAGGACTTATAAATTTCTAAAATTTGATTGCAGTCAGAACTTTTTAAAATTTAATTTTAGACACAGATTTCTCCAAAATAATGATTTTGCATTGAATGTATTATGCTGTATTTTAAGCACGTTTTATTGGCATGGTGGATGGTTATGGACTAAGACCAAACTTATCTATTCATGCATCTTTATCGCTTTGTTTTAATTAAATAGGGTCGTGTGAAACCCCAACTAAAATCAACCTTAGAGTAAGGTAATCGGGATGCATATAATATTTTTTTACATTCGTAAATATATTTTTGTATGATTTTAGGTGCTTTGGATATGTGATTTGTAGTCTAGATGGTTTAATTGTGCTTATTGAGTAAGAAGGGCAAAATGGTAATTTTGCTTGATATGGAAATAGGGAGATAGCTTGAGGGTTAAATAGGAAAAATATTTGGGAGAGAAAATAAGGACAAGAGTTATTGTGGTTTAGTGGTTAAAGCTTCGGAATAAATTCTTGAGATCCTGAGTGCAAATTCCATCATTGGAGCTTTAGCATGATTAAATTTTATTTTTGTATAGGAAGGCTAAATTTCGGCCCTTGCATGCTTTAGGGAAGAGTAGGAGTGTTGTCTTAGGGGAGACATGATAGGAATGTCTTAATCCTACTCTTGTGCCCTACAAAAATTTCTAAGAGATTCCTACCCTTCTTGATCCCTAGCTCTCCTTACTTCTTAATCAATTAGATTGTTCCATTTACCTAAGCCAATTTTATTTCAAGAAAATTCCAACAAAGTTCAGTGGCATTGAAGGTTCAAAAATGTCTAAGCATGAGGTATCTTATTGACCGAAAATGGGGAAGAGTTATGGAAGGTTCCAAAGAGAATTAATCTCCATGGTTGACCCTTCAAAACTCCAACCTAGTTGTATCATCTTCTTCATGTAGGAAACTGAAAATCTTTCCAGCTTCTTGATCAGTCCAATTGTCAAAATTCTCGGCCATATTTCCCTCCCAAATGCTGCCAGAAAAATGACCAATTCACTCAACTTGAAGGCTGAAAATTCCAACTAAAACCGCGCTACACAAAAGCTATGCAAACTAGGAAAATTTTCAGGTCAATTTCGCAGCTTGGTGAGCCAAAACCAAGCTATTTCTTCCATCTTTTCAACCAGCAATTCAACCTTGTTTTTCCTCCATAAAGAAGGTTGGAAACCATCCTTAAAGGACCCTCTAATGGCCCTTTAAACCTTCTACAAGCTGACTGAAATATGACAGAAAAATCAGCCCGAAATTCCAACAAGCCTTGCAGAAAAACTGAATAGAATTTCCATCTTTGTTCCTTCTTTACCCTTGTCCGAAACTTCCTCCATTTTTCCGTACAAACACACCTTGATCAGCCATGAACTAAATTCCAGCATCCTCACTATTGTTCTGCACCAAAAACAGCTCCATGGCTGCTCCTAAAATCTATCCATCAATCACTCTAATCAAGCCATTAATTGAAGTCCAAAATTCCAGCAAAATATTTAGCAAACTACCATAGATTACCCCTCAAACAACCAGAAAATTCCTTCACCATTGCACACCATATTTCGGCCACCCTTAAGCTCATTTGAACAGCATTCATCTCAGTAGAAATTCCAGCAATTCAGTCGCCCACTGAAGCTTCCAAAAGCTCTCCATCAACCAAGATCTTCTTACCATATTTGTTTCCAAAATTGATTACCTAAATTATTATTTTTGAATTTCAAACAACCAGCTTTCCTTTTCATTCCAAATCTGAAAATCCAATTACCAAAACCTTCCAAACAATTCGGCCACCCTTTCCCCAAAGAATTTCGGCTAGCTCTCTCTCTATTCTCTTCATTCTCTTCAAACCTCCAATAACACCAAGAACACCTACTACCATTCTGATACCTAAGGCCATTCAAAACCACTTCAATCTTCTCCAAAAACTCCAGATTATACCTACTCATTCTCGTGAATCCATTCCTACAATTTTTAACATCAAACACAAAAATCAAAGCCTCACTTTTGGATCAAAACCAAAATTTTCTTGAAGGCTTAAGAACATCTTCAAGGTAAGCATGAACATTCATCTCCATCTTCTTCCATCTTCACCTTTGATGATTATATACTAATGAACTCCCTTTCTCTCTCTCTCTCTCTCTCGGCCGAATGGTTGCTCCAACCATGGCCATGTTTCCATCTTCCTCCTTGGACAAATCAAGCTGTCGATGCGAGAGGATTCCTTCAAAACTACTTCAAGATAGTCATCATTCAAGTAAGCCTCTCCAATCTCCTCTTTAAAATTCTAGATTCATGTCTCTTAGATGTAGTGGGATGAGGATGGGATATATTTGGAGATTGATTATGTGTTTTGTGATGGAGTTGGGATTGAAGCACGAGAATGAATGTGTTCGTATGATGAAGTTGGGATTGAAGCATTAGAATGAATGTGTTTGTATGATGAAGTTGGGATTGATGCATGAGTTGATTTGTCTTGGTTGAATGTATAGCGTTTTAGGGTTTGTTGCATGTCCTCACGTCGTGAGTAGTATGAATGATCAAGCATGTTAGAGATTTTGTCACCTTTAGTGAATAGGGTTTTTGTTCATGTATTTTTATTAGGGCCATGATTATGATTATGTTAGTAGAGTTGGATCATGTCTTGGTAGATTTTGATATATGTTTTTATTTACGATTTGGATGTTTTGTTGATTGGTGTAGAGAGTATGTTCATGATTATGGTTAGCAATAGGGATTATGATCACGACCATGTTGTCCCTAAGCTAATTTTATTTCATCAATAAAATGATTAATACTATAATTTCTTCTATTAACTTCGGAAACCCTAGTAAAATGTGGATTTGGACTCTTATATAAAATAATGATATTTTAGTCAAATAAATGATAGTTTTTATTAAAAGAATAAAATATATAGATATTATATAGAATAATAATATGAAATAAAGCCTTTTATATAAATAATTATAATAGGTAAAATATTCATTTTGTAAGTCTTATATTCATAAATACTAATAGAATTTATTTATTATCTTTTAATCAAAACATAATAAAATTTACTTGCTATTAATTTTGTTTACCAATTATTTTCTAACCATTAGTTATTAAAAATCATTATTTTAAATAATATCATCTAGGACCCTTCATCAAATAAACCCTAATTTATTTATAGCAAGATTTAAACCTTCAACTTATTAGTAGCTAATTCACAAACCATAGTTATTTTAATATCAAGCTAGATTTGTTTTATAAACCCTTTATTTATTATATAGCCTTAAATCTTAAGACACTAGGGTCATGATTGTGGTAAGTTGAATTAGGATTACTTGTGAATGTGAATTTTGGCTTGAGTTTAATTATAGCTTATGTTTACCCCAAGCGGGGTTAGGTCAGCTTTTGGAGAACTTTATTTTATCTCGAGCAAAGGATCAAGTAAGTCCCTGCATAAAACTTGTTTATTGTAAAAGGTTTCTATGGCAAGCTAAACACGAAATTTGTGAACACTGATTTGGTAAAGGCAACTAGGGACTGTTTCCTTTCTTGTTTAAGTCAAACCAATTATTTGAAAAACAACAAGCAATTTTATTCAAACACTAAACTGTTTCTAAAACTAATTTTGACAAAGATTTTGGAAACCCTTGATTGCCATTTTCAAATAAAGCTGTGTTTTATCAGTTTTCTCCCAAGTGGGATGAACTACGTTGAGTACTCAATAAGGGTAGGCTAGTAGTACTAGTTTTGAAGAGCAAGAGTGGGTCTTCTGGTAGGAGACCACCTCCAAAAGATAAACTAAACTTAGAGAAATGTTAGTACTACTTAGTCATGTCGATCCAAGCTAGCAGTTTCAGTCATGTGGACTGTGTGTTGCCGAAGTGGACAACCGGTGTTGTTTGGGTGTAGAGAAGGAGGAGAATCTTACCTGGTAGGCCAGTCACCTATCTTTTTGTCAGTCTGCATAAAGTGTGGCATTCTGACCGTTGTATGGTAATGGGCCCCAACATGTGGTAACCCATAGCTGCCCTTTCGAGTGGTTGATTTTATTGTACCTCTATGGTTGGAAAAACTAAAATTCCACTCCTGCTTTTGAACTTTATTTATTGCTTGGCGATATTTTTCTTATGAAGTTCTTACACCTTGCATTCATGAACTGTTTTCACTAAACACTCAAAGCACACACAGACATAATAAGATTTTTATCTCATCACCCTTTTTACTATGATTTCAGGTCGATCCTGCTGTAGGGATGAGTAGCTAGTCGTTGCCTGCCTTGGAAGATATTTTGTTATTTATTTTTATGAGATGCTTTGGGAGTTGAGTGTGAACAATTGTTATTTTTATTTTGAATTTCTCTTTAATTTTTAGATTGTAATAAGTTTTAGTTTTTGAAGTATTGTTTTATTTTGATTATATGACCTAGTTATAAAGACCCCTTGTCATTTGGACGGGGCGACTTCTCCGGCCTTGTTTGGCCTAGGTAGTGGGGTGTTACAGGTTGTGCGTCCTGCCTGATCTCAAATTCTTGTGTAATTCCCTTCTCATCTAACTCCCCTCTAATGTAACTTGTGGTTTCTTCCTTTAGGAAATTATGTAATTAGTTTATATAAATTAGATTGAGGTAGAATTTTATTTATAATATTTTGAAGATGACAATCAAAATAAAGCGAGATGATAAGACATTCTACTTAAATCTTGCATGAACACATAGGGTTAACCATATTAATTTTCTTGATGGCTCAAAGAAATTAATTTAGAGAGTTCATAACCATGCCATGTAATTGTTTATTATCGTGTTTATCAATTTATGCTGTTTATTGATAAATTGCATGCATGCCAAATGATGAGACAACTAAACAGATTAACTCCCTCAAATAATATTAAATCTAATGCATTCCATTAATATAGTAAGAATGAGAGCTCTTTTTCAAGACCAGGTTGTTGGGCATATCCAAGCCTACTTGACATTAAGAATTTTCAAGCTATGGAATTTAATTCCTGATTGATGGGTTGGGTTTAACAAATTTCTTTATCCTGGTTCGGCTAACCCAAGCATAAAAAATATTAGAGGTAAGAATGGGATAGTATTAAATACATTAATGATTAAAAGATGTTAATCACCTAATGATAAAATAGTTACATTTGATGTAATTGGTATTGGATACCTACCACTGAAATTAAGTGTGGCTTGTTGGGCTAACCCAAGGTCATTTTTAAAGAATTTGGATAGTAGTCGACAAGGAAACCTTCCAACGGGCTTTTCCAAGTCAATAGCGGGGGCAATTTGTTTGAGTCAAATAGTGGAATAAAATGTGATTAATTAATGGCCTAATTACTTGCATATCACGAGCATATACATATTCTAATTACTTTATCTTTATATCTAGGTCACAAGCATCATGTCGACAAGCCTAAACCTACATGGCATCTTTGAAACAAATAAGCTCACTGAATCAAACTCTTTGAACTGGTATAGAAACTTAAGAATCGTTCTCAAGTCAAAGAAGTTGCACTACGTGATAGATGCTCCTATTCAGCCATCTCCAACCCAAGATGCTTTTGCTGATAAGTATGCTGTCCACAAGATGCACAAGGAGGATACTGATATTGCATCATATATTATGTTGGCATCAATGACTCGTGAGTTACAAAACAACATGAGCATATGGATGCCCAAACCGTTATCTTCTATCTTAAACAGTTGTTCGATAAATAAGCTAGAACTTTGAGATATGATATCTCTAAGCAACTATTCTGTTCTAAGATGGTTGAAGGAGTTTTAGTGGCCACCCATGGGCTGCAGGTGTTGAGCTATATTGAAAAGTTTGGGTCTCTTGGTTTCGTAATAGATCACAATTTAAGTATTGACTTAATTCTACAACTATTACCAAGTAGTTTTTCACAATTTGTGATTAACTACCATATGAACAATATTGAGACCACCATACTTGACCTTATCAATCTGCTTAAGACTGTTGAATCATTCTTGAATAAGGATGATAAGGTGATCTTGCTAGTAGGTTCTTTGTCTTCTAAGAAGAAAGTTCCCAAGAAGAAGAAGAAAAATTCTACCATTCCTAAATGAGGCGTGAAGCAGAATGAAGCAACCACTAAAGGCCCATGTCATCATTGTGGCAAAATGGACCATTAGAGGTGCAACTATAAAGCCTACTAGGAGACAGTGAAAGAAAAGAAGGAGAAGGAGAAGCTTGCAAGCACTTTTACTTTTACTCCTAGTATGTTTATGATAGAGATTGATACTGCCTTTAATAATGAGATATGGGTATTGGATGCCGGTTATAGATCTTATTTAAGCAATAATTTGTGGGGACTAAAAGGCAGTAGAAGGCTAGAAAATGGTGATGTGGACCTGCGAGCTATAAATGGAGCAATGGTTGCTACACTAGCCGTAGGGGCTTATTATCTTAATCTAGCTTTTAGATTAATTTTAAAACTTTAAAATTGCTATTTTGTACCGGTTTTATTGAAAAATATTATCTCAATTTCTTGTTTAGACTTATTTGGATTTCATTTAAATTTTAAAAATAAATATTGTTCTTTTTCATTAAATGATATTCGTTATAGTTCTGCAACTTTGGTTAATGGTTAATATATTCTTGACATCATAATCTAATTCTCAATATAAATGAAAAGAAATAAAGAAATGATAACTCAATCTCATCTTACTTATGGCATTGTCGTTTACGCTATGTAAATAAAAAACGCATGTCTAAGTTATACAAGCTGGGTGACTTGTGGTCATTTGATTGTGAATCATATGACATATACAAATCTTGTTTACTTTGTAAAATAGCTAAAACTTAATTTTATGGAAAAGAAAAAATGGATAAAGAGTTATTAGAAGTAATGCATACAGATGTATCTGACCCAATGTCTATACAAGCAAGAGGAGGTTATCACTACTTTATAACCTTCATCGATGACTATTTGCAATATGGGTACTTGTATTTAATGAAATACAAGTTTGAAGCATTTGACAAGTTCAAAGATTTTACGAATAAAAGAGAGACACAATTTGGGAAAAGTATTAAAACTCTTAGATGCGATCGAGGAGGTGAATACTTCAGCCAAGAGTTTCTAAGTTATCTTAGAGATAATGGGATATTATCTCAATGGACTCCAATATATACACCTCAATATAATAGTGTACCTAAGAGAAGTAATCGAACCCTTCTAGACATGGTACGGACTATGATGGCTTTTGCAGAGTTAACAAAATCATTTTGGGGATAAGCTCTAAAGATTGCCGTTTATATATTAAATAGCATACCGACAAAAAGGTTTGATACCACTCCTTATAAGCTGTTCTTTGATAAGAGACCAAAGTTATCTCATTTAAGGACTTAGGGCTTTCCTGCTTTTGTTAAAAGGGCAATGTCAGATAAACTTGAAAGTAAGTTTGACAAATGTTTCTTTGTTGGATATCTGAAAACATCCTTTGGATATTACATCTATCTTCCTTCTAAAATAAAGTTTTTATTTCGAAATATGCTGTCTTATTAGAGAAGGAGCGCATGTTTGAAGGAGATAGTGGGAGCAAGCTTGAACTTAGTAAAGTTCAAGAAAAACAAACAAATATTGATCAATCGTCGGAACCCACACCTACTGATGAACCTTCTAACTCACAAGAGTATCATAGGTAGAGTAGGATACAAGTGGCGCTTGAAAAATATGGGTTTCTCATAAGTGACTACAAAGACGTATTACTAATAGAATAAGATGAGCCTACTACTTACAAGGATATTGTGAATAGTTCAGAATCTGATAAATGGCTTAAAGCCATGAAGTTAGAAATAAATTCCTTGTATAACAACTAAGTATGGGTTTTGGTTAATCCACCCAAAGGAATGAAGTCTATAGGGTGCAAATGGGTTTTTAAGAAGAAAACTGACATAGATTGTAATGTGGTTACCTATAAGGCACGTTTGGTTGCAAAAAGTTATTGACAACAGCAAGGTATTAACTATAACGAAACTATTTCACTAATTGCTATGCTAAAATCCATAAGAATACTCCTAGCATTTGCCGCTTATTACGACTATGAGGTTTGGCAAATGGATGTGAAAACAACTTTCCTTAATAGAAACCTGATCGAGGAAGTATATATGACACAACCTGAAAGTTTCAATTCCAAATAAGGCACCAAAGTATGGGCTTAAGCAAACATTTAGGAGTTGGAACATCCATTTTGATGAGACAGTTAAAGAATTTGGTTTCATTGAAAACATGGATGAACCTTTATGTTTTAGTTTGATTGTTATATTAGAATATAACAATCAAACTGTTTATGTTTTTTATATCAGAATATGCATTTAAATTGTATGACAAAAGTCCTTAATACAACACAGTGTTAAGAAAATCGTGATATGATATTCCTACTACACTTTGTAGTGTGCTTGAATAATCTCTAGTCATTGTATTAATGAGATGGGACATTATTAATATACCAAGACTAGCTCATGTTATATCCTTTGATTGGATCAAGCGGTGGTTCTAATAACCGTCAGTAAAGTGATACTCAAGATTAATATGTGGATGCTTATAATATGAACAAGTTCATTGGATGACCTAACTATGAGATAATCACTTGGATAAGCTATTGAGTGTCAGTGATAGAATCTCGTTATAGCAAATGTGCAAATAACCTTAGACTTGAGATCTTCAAGTTATTTTGTTTATCGAGCATTGTACTTTGATTTAATCTTTGGGGTCTTACAAAGACTGCCTATGGGATGAAGATTGGGTATAATGTAAGGTAAACGAAAGTAACTGAGATGGACAATAAAGGATTCACCACTCCTAATAGTATGAGAATATATCTTAGAGCCGCTTGTAGAATTAGTTAGTCATGAAGTCCTTAGCCAAGGCAACTATGTGTTGGAAATAATTCCTAATTTGATACACATATCTTGTAATAGATTTCTTGAACAAGTACTAAAAAATTCAAGCTAGAATTAATAATATTCTTGATAGAGTTGGCACTAATTTCATGTTCTAGTCTGAATGAGATATCGTATAGTTAAAAGAGTTTATTGCACTGGTTATTTACTGTTGAAATAATCAGGTCAAGCCACTTGACTTTTTGGACTTCTGGGTGTTCAAAAGTCATTGCTAGATGTCGCTCTTGATCTACTAAATGTGAATCTATTAATTTGAGAATTATTAAAATAATCCTACATTTTATTTACGATTATTAACTTTAAAGCTGTTAGAATTAATTTATATTATGCTACCAACAAGACTAGGAAACCTAATGGGTCACACAGAATAAAGGTTTGAATGCTTAATATATGTTATTTGATAATATTGTGGGATTAATTAAGAGAATAAAATATATTTATAGGTGAATTATAAATTTATTCATACTCATGGGACTTGCTTGCAATTATATAAACTTTAAGGACCCAATTGCAAATATTGGATCTTGAAAGACATAATTGCAATTAACACAAATTCTAAAAACTATAAATAAGGGAATCTTTCCCCTTTGCAATAGGGAGTCGAACGTTCCTTCTTCATCCTTATTTTTCTCCTATTAAAACCTATCCACTCCAATTCTACTAGTACAGTTTTGAGCGGGCTTTGTAAGCAATTCAACCTTGTGTAGATTACTGCTAGAGACAATCCTACTCTTGGATTGTAGTGGGGTGATTAGACGATCAAAATAGAGGAATTGGTTCCTAGGTTGGAACAAGAATTTTTTTGCCTTTCTGCTACAAATGGTAATCTCTGCTTCCTTCCTCTATTCCTATTTTAATTGTAAACACGTGATTCTTGGGCATGGATTTCATGGTTATTTCTGCTACATTCTTATTTGATAAGCATGATGAAATCCGAACAGTTGGAAGCATGATTAGAGTTATGCTACTTCGTTGGGTACCCGAAAGGAATAAGAGGTGGATATTTCTATCATCCTCAAGTGCATAAAGTAATTGTTAGTACTAATGCTAGGTCCTTAGAGAATGAATAAGTTACTTCTACCATAAGTTCAAGTAGAATAGAGTTAGAAGAGAAGTTGGTCACTAATTCAAATTAAGATACTTTTAACACTTTGATCGAGGAACCAAGAGAAACACTACTACATGTTTCTATATAAATTGAGCATCGTCATAGTGGGAGGATCACATGAGTTCCAGAAAGGTGGACCAAAGAGATCTATGATCTAGTTTCTAATCATCAGGAACATAATCCCACTAGATACGAGGAGGCCATTGTTAATAATGATACAGACAAATAGCAACTAACCATAAATGTTGAGATTAGGTCCATATATCTCAATCAGGTCTGGGATCTTGTAATTACACCTGATGGGATAAAACCCATTGGATGTAAGTGGGTATACAAGAGGAAGAAAGGTGCGGATGGAAAGGTTGAAACCTATAAAGCAAGGTTGATTGCTAAAGGTTATACTCAGAAAGAAGAGATCAATTATAAGGAAACATTTTCACCAGTAGCCATACTTAAGTCTATCTTAATTCTCTTTGTCATCACATGTCGTTATATCTATGAGATATGGCAAATGGATGTCAAGACGGCTTTCTCAAATGGCTATCTTAGCGAAGACATCTATATGTCCTAGCTAGAAGGTTTTGTTGCTAGAGGTTATGAACAAATGGTTTGTAAGGTTAAGAAGTCCATCTATGGACTTAAGCAAGTGTCACGAGCATGGAACATACGTTTTCATGAAACTATGAAGGCTTATGGTTTCATTGAAAATATGGATGAACCATATGTTTATGGAAATTAGATAGTGGAAAATTAATTTTCTTGGTTATTTATGTAAATGACATTCTACTTATTGGAAATGATGTAAGGACATTATTTTTAGTTAAGCTTTGGCTATCTAGTCAATTTAGCATTAAAAACATGAGGGAATATAGCTACATTCTAGGTATTATACTTTATATATATAAGAAGCAGGGAATGGTAGGTTTATCCCAGTCTGTTTATCTTGATAAGATATTGGTCAACTACAACAAGGATCAATGTAAAGGGGCTATTATACCCTTTAGACATGGATTATCCTTATCTTCCAAGCAGTATCCTTAGACACAAGAAGACAACTAGAAAATGTGCAGGATCCCTTATGCTTCGGCTTTGGGAAGTCATATGTATGCTATGTTTTCCAGATATTTGCTTTGAGTAGGCATGGTTAGTAGATGTCAATTAAACCCAAGGGAAGCTCACTAGCAAGCCGTCAAGAATATACTAAAATATTTCAAGGAAATAAGAGATTATGTGCTTGTATATCGTGCTGATGATTTGGTTCCAACCAGTTATTCAAACTTAGACTTCCAGGCAGATAAATATGAAAGAAAATCCACTAGTGCATATGTCTTCATTTTGTCTAGACAAGTTATTTCATGGAGAAGTATAAAACAATTCTGCATTACTGATTATACCGTGGAAGCTAAGTACATTACTGCTTCAAAGGCTTCTAAAGAAGCTGTATAGCTCTGAAAGTTTCGCACAGAACTTGGAGTAGCACTACACATGTATAGGCATGTCACGATTTATTGTGACAACACTGGAGCAGTGTTGCATTGCAAGGAATCTCAAAACGATAAGAAGGACAAGCACATAGAGAGGAAGTATCATACTATCTGGGAGTTCATCCAGAAATGGGAGATTGTGGTCGATCAAATATTCTCTGTCAACAATCCGGCGCCTTCTTTTACCAAGCCTTTAACAGAAAAGGTGTTTCGCAGACGCTTAAAAGTTATAGAGGTAGGCACTTCTGGATTTTCTTAGTCTTTGTAGTATAAGTGAGAGAATGTTGGAAGGTATGCCCTTAAAGACTATGTATTCTGTGTAAATTTATTGCAATAAAATGTTTATTCATTCAATTTTGTTTTTTTCTTATATTATTGCACATTTTAGGTTCAGGTATAATAAGTAATGGTCTATGTGTTGGGTCATTCTTCACAGTACGGTATAGACCATGGGTACTTATCATACAAGTAAAATTGAGTTCTTGGTTATTTGATAGAATTGGGTATTTCATCAAAGTAAGATTATTAGGCCATGAGTTTCAACGAGGAATGGTTCACCATGAATCAGTGAGTAGTACACTCACAGAACTGGCATAAGTGTATTTCAAATATATAGAACTGGGCATGTAGTACTGCTCTCTTATAAAGTACTATGATTATAGAGACTAGACTATTACTATTACAGTGTGGACAGGTACCTTCATACTTGATAGGACCTAAATTAGTCATATTTTTTTTTCTAGTTATTAGAGGCTATTTTGTGATATATTTTGTTCAATAACTAGTCATATTCTTTGATATTTGAGATTTTACCCTTGGAAAGGTTTGTGCATTATTTCAGATTTTAGGGGAAAAATAAGACCCAAACGTAGCAAAACAGAGTAGAGGCGGCGTTGGCTAGGATAGGGGAACCGGTGCCTTCCTCGTGCTACTACCAAGCACTTCGAGACGACAAAAAACAAGTGAAACAGAGCTGAACAGAACTAAACCGGCGCCGGCTGCATTCTGGAAGGGTTACTTGAAAATCCAAGAAAAAATCGACGAACAATTGGAAAAATAGAACAAAACTGGTGTTGGCTATAAGGTTGGAGGCAGTGCCAGCTGTGCCCTGATGATAAGGTGGTGCCTCAATTTTCGTACGCGTTTTTTGGCAATCTACAAATTTTTAGTATTTTTCTACTTCTAATCGGCTAAAAACCCTACACCAACAAATTTAGTCACTTCCTAATCCTATAAATAGAGGAAAAACACAAGGAAAAAGCAAGAATTCATAGATCATAACAGAAAATCACTCAAATCAAGGAGGAATTCTACCTAATCAAGGAGGATTGTGCAAGAAGATCTACAAAGGAAGAAGAAAGAGACTTATTTACGAGTGCTTTCTTTTACTTTATTTTCTTTTTCTTGAACAATGATGTGTTAATTGTTGTATTATAATTTGACATTGTTTTAGGTATTCATGATATTTAGAGTTATGTTGATCTTTTGATTAATTGATGGTTCTTTTCGGTATTTAATTACTTGTGCTTATTACGGGATTAATTTGTTTATTTTTTTCTTTTCACTCGCTGAGACCAAAGGGGTTGGTGGTAGTTGCAATTTATTAATTTCATATTTGTTGTTTATTAACTCGCTGAGAGCAAAGGGCTTAACTGATGAGGACTTGGTAATTGAAGGTTAATTGATGTCTACGAGACCATGGATTCATTGATTAATTTCAAGTTTTAAGTTTGCCGAGACCAAGGAAATATAACCAAGGATTGTGTTTAATGCATCTTTTGGATGAATTAGTTGAGACAAGACCAAGTAATGCTAATTTATTTAGAAGGTAGTGATTTCATAGATTGAAAAAGAAGCGAATCTATCTTAATCCTTCATGATGCCAAGAGAATAATTAGTCATGATAATGATTAGGTACTTTAAGATTATGTTTGTCAAAACAATGGTTTAAGTTACATAATTCCCCATCCTTGACAAGTATATATTCTTTTATTTTATTTTATTTTTATTTCTTTTTCACTTTATTGAGTCGATTAAACAATGAAAGAAATTTGATTAATTCATACTTGTTCCTTAAGGATCAACACTCGTTTTAACCCTATGCTATATTTAATGATGAGTACGCTTGCTCAGATATGTGATTTGGGGTTAACGATTTAATTTAAACTTGATTGGGAATGTGCTTATTTTTATATGATTTTTATACCCAAATAAATACGCATCATGTTTTTGGCGCCGTTGCCAGGGGACAATATCATGAAAGTTTGGATTTTGTTGATTTAATCATGTAAATATATAAATAGGTAAACATGTAAATATGTATATATGTTCCTTGTATGAAGAAGTGCCATATTTTGTTGTTTGTATAACTGTATTTTAAATTCACTATATCTAGTAAATAGGTAGATACATGTTCATAATAACTAACTTGTCTTTGTATGTTTGTATATACTATATATTTAGTTATTTAATTTTACCTAATGTTAATGTGGAATGTGTAAAATCCTTGTATTTTGAATTGGATGATTTTTATGTTTATAATTTTGAGTCAATACTAACTCTTCTTATTTTCAGGTTTGGACTTTTAGCTAACATGATATTTTTTTTTTATTTATTTCTTTATTTAAAATTTTTAATCTTAGTTTAATATTTAATTTATGAATTCGTGGTCATGCATTCAATTAGGATAGTTTTTAGTTGTCAAAAAAAAAAAAAAGGAGAGAGAGAGAGAGAGAGAGAGAGCATTAGTGTATTGGTAAAATTACAAGTTCATAGTAATGTTTTTAATTAGACGTCATTAGAAGTAACAGTGAAATCTTTTGTTGCCAATACAAATTCATCTATTCAAGGGCATGAAGAAGCTTCTCAACGATTGTGCGATTAAAGTAGTTCTTGATCTAATTCTTTATATTGTTCTTAAACCTGTGTTCCACTAAAATTCACTGAACATTCTAGAACTTACTTGAATACCTCTCGAGGCGAAATAAGAAAGACATTCATGATTTAACTTAGGGATAACGGGAATAGACCTTCTTTGAATAGTTTGAGCTTTTCAGGCCTACCTATTTTACATTATCCCTTGTGCCTATTTTGAGCCTAACTGGTTAATTTCTTTCTTAAAACCCATTATCATACTTCGTCTATTACTTCTTTCTAAGAGTTTGAATAATTCTTCCAAATCTTTGATTGCTCTTGATGGATAAAAGTACATGTAGGAGAATGTTGAGGGAGAATACTTGTGGAAAGATCATGACTTGTTACTTTCAGTCATGCATCAATAGTTGTGTTGAGTTGGGAAAGGAGAAAAGAAAGAGAAGAAAAAGAAAAGAAAGATTGAGAAAACAAAAAGCTCCAAGAAAAGATGGAAAGAGAAAAACTGAGAAAGAAACAACAACAACATTTAAAAAAGAAGAGGAAAAAGAAAGAAAAATGGAAAGAGAAAGAAAAGAAAGATCATAAGAAGGGTGGTTGAGATATAGATATTCTTGGAAAACTTGAGTTCACAGAAAGTTCTTGGCACTATTGCTGAAATTTGAATGATCTTGTGAAAAAATTATGGATGAGTTGAGAATGAGTTATGGAAATGCAAAGAATTGCTTGAACTAAACTATAATTACTAAATAAGGTTATGGGTTTTGATTGATTTTGGAATAGGAGAGCAAGAGAAGTTTGGAATTTTTTATACATTTTGTTTATCCTTTTCTTGCGAACTCTCAGCTTCTTTGATATTTGATTCTCCTATATCCTTCGTTTAACGAGCTACATTACAAGTCATTTAGCCTTACATTATAAGCTTGAAAGTCCTACTTGACCTAAGTAGAATCATGATATGTCTCAGATTAGTGGAGAGAGTGTACGAAAAGTAAGCTTATATAATGCATATTCTTTTTGAACAAAATTCTTTCCAATGGTTTGATAATATTATTAAGTATTGAGATGGTTCAACTAGTCACTATGCATTTACACAAGTCTTCCATTTGTCATGAAAGATATAGTAGTGTATGTTTTGTTTTCTAGAAGCAATAAATCATTGAAATATTGCTATGAAAGTAATTGAGTGATTTGTTTGTGAAAACTTGTGTTTTTCTACTTATCTTTAATACTTTGCTTGAGGGCAAGCAAAGAGCTAAGTGTTGGGAAATATGGTTGGGCTTAAATTAGTCATATTTTTTCCATTTATTAGTAGCTATTTTGTGATATATTTTGTTCAATAATTAGTTATATTCTTTCATATTTGAGATTTTACCATTAGAAAGGTATTTTATGTATTATTTCATATTTTAGGAGTAAAATAAGACCAAAACATCACAAAATAGAGCAGAGGCGGCGCCGACTTGGACAGGGGAACTGATGTCGGCCACTTGTTGTGGGCACACACTTCTAGGAAACAAAAAAAACAAGTGAAATAGAGCTGAACAGAACTAAACCGGCATCGAATGGGAGGTTAGAGATGGCGCTGGTTGCATTCTAGAAGGGTTGCGCAAAAATCAAGAAAAAATCGGTGAACAATTAGAGAAACAGAACACAACCGGTGCCGGCTGTGAGACTGGAGGCGGCGTCGACTGTGCCCTAATAAGAAGTCAGTGTCTTGATTTTCATACGCATTTTTTGGCAATCTGTAGGGTTTTAGTATTTTTCTACTTCTAATTAGCCAAAAATCCTACACCAACAAATTTAGGGACTTTATAAGCCTATAAATACAGGGAAAACACAAAAGTAAAGGGAGAATTCACAGATCATAACAAAAAATCATTCAAATCAAGGAGGATTGTGTAAGAAGGTCTACAAAGGAAGAAGAATGAGGCTTGCCTATGAGTGCTTTCTTTTACTTTGTTTTATTTTACATTGACATTGTATTAGGTATTCATGAAATTTAGAGTTGCGTTGATCTTTTGATTAATTGATGGTTCTTCTTGGTATTTAATTACTTGTGCTTATTATGAGATTAATTGATTGTTTTTTTCTATTAACTCGCTGAGACCAAAAGGGTTTATGGCAGTTTCAATTTATTGATTTCATATTTGTTGTCTATTAACTCGTCGAGAGCAAGGGGGTTAATTGATGAGGACTGGGTAACTGAAGGTTAGTTGATGTCTGCCGAGACCAAAGATTCATTGATTAATTTCACATTTTATGTTTGCCGAGACCAAGGAAATTTACACAAGGATTGTGTTTAATGCATTTTTTGGATGAATTAGTTGAGACAAGACCAAGTAATTCTAATTTATCTAGAAGGTAGTGATTTCATGGATTGAAAAAGAAGTAAATCTATCTTAATCCTTCATGATGCCAAGAGAATAATTAGTTATAATAATGATTAGGTACTTTAAGATCATGTTTGTCAAAATAATGGTTTATGTTACGTAATTTTCCATCCTTAACATGTATATATTCTTTTATTTTATTTTATTTTACTTTTTATTTCTTTTTCACTTTATTGAGTTGGTTAAACAATGAAAGAAAAGTGATTAATGCATACTTGTTCATTAAGGATCGACACTCGTTTGAACCCTATGTTATGTTTAATGATGTTTACACTTGCTCATATGTGTGATTTGTGTTAATGTTTTAATTTAATCTTGATTGAGAATGTGCTTATTTTTATATGATTTTTTTACCCAAATGAATACGCATCAATACTTCAATATGAGTTGGTGATCTAACGAAGCTAGGGTTTTATACTTTGATATATGTTAGGTGAGATTTCATTTGTGAGAGCAATATCCTTGTATGATAGGTATATTAGTCTAGTTAGTTAAGATGGACGCATGCAACATAGTTTCTATGCTTCACTTATTGAAGTTAAATCACCCCCTTGTGATTATATAGGATAATCTAATAATCCAAGGTCCTGGGAACATTACTCTAGAATGTGTGCTTTTGTGTAGCTTCCAATGATAAGTAAGTACACACAAGTGAGTCATGGATTATCGGACTAGAGATCGAAGGATGATAGAGGTCTTTGAGAAGGGTGTTAGTACATTTATCCTATCTCATTGATGGATGGTACATAGAAAGGTATTTCTATCATTTCACCTGGAGGTCGAAGACATTACTTTAGTATTATTATTCTTGGAGTCGGTATTTTCATATGGTGATAAATAAAAATATTTAAATGGATAAAATACAGCTATTTAATAGTAAGGGCATTTTAGTCATTTTAGTAGCCATGAATAATATATCTCTTGGTCCCTGGAGTAGCTCAAGTTACCTTGGTGTTGTTTAGAAACAACCTGGGCTTGATGGATAATTATTTAGAAGAGAATAAAATTTATTCTAAGAGTCCAATTAGAATTAATTAATTAGTCTTGGATTTTGATAAGGCCTAGAAAAGTTAATTAATTAATTAAGAATATTGGGCTGGAAAAAATTAATTAATTGGGCTAATATATGTTGACATATATTCATAGTCCAATAATTAGAATTAATTAATTAGTCTTGGATTTTTAATGATGCCCAGAAAAGATAATTTTTTAATTAAGAGAATTGGTCCAATGTTGGATTGGTTTCAAAGCACAATACCAAACCCATTAGGGCTTAGTTCTTTTGGCCATTAGGTATTCATCAAGCCCTAAGACTGGCCAGAATTAAGGTTCAAGAGAGGAAGAAAAATAACGTGTTAGTTTTTCCTTAGCTGTCTCTCTGAGTGTGCCATCCCTTCCTCTTGTTCTTGTCCTTCACTTCTTTTTCTCTTGGAGATATTTTGATTGTCTGAAGATGAAGCTTTCACCAAGCTAACACAAAAATACAGTAGAGTAATACTCCAGAAGATGAAAAGAGGAAACTTGGAGATGCTTAATACATAGAAGTAGAAGATTGGTGCGAATACCAGTCGAAATGCAGACGCCTTCTGCTCCCCTTCATATGCAAGTTCCAGCACAACCCGGCCCTTCATTGGTTAATCCGCCACCAATAAAGTAAAGTAAGTACTCTTTCCTAGATGTGGTTCGAAAAACTGAAACCTTTTCCACTGTGTTTTCTTCGATATTTTCTGTTTTGATCCTTCAAGACAATTGTCAAAAAGAAATGACAAACTTCATCTTTTAAACTTCAGTGCTATGAATGCAAGATTTTGGAGCATTTTATCACTGATTGGCCAATGTCTAATGAAAGAGAAGCCAAGTGCAACAAGAATAAAATAAATGGACTGATTGGGACTTGGGATCAAGAAGAATCTAAGACTGAAGAGATTATTAGATCCGACAAGCAAAAAGCAAACATATGCTTCAAGGTAATAGAAAATGAGGTAAATTCCATTTCGATTAATTCCATATCTAATTTACATAATTCTAATTATGAAAAGGCTGATGATCATAGTCAACTACTTTTTGAAATGTTCCATGAGCTCAAAATGATGTTTAGAAGAAATAAGAAAATGAAAGTAAAAACTAATTCCTTGCTAGACCAAAATGACAAGCTGATGAATGAGAACAAAGCCTTACTTGATTCCATATATTGTCTACATCTTGAAAAGGAAGTCATTTCTACTTCTTTAAATTGTTTAACACTTGAAAATAAATGCTTATGTGATAAAGTCTTTTCACTTGAGATTATGCTTAATGACTTTGATAATATGAAAAGGAAAGTTGATGATCTTACCATTTTTATTGAGATGTTCACTAATGGACAAGAAATCTAAATAGATTGCTTGGATTGTAGTGTATAGCTAGAAATAGAAGTGGTCTCGGTTATCGACATATGCACAAGGCATAAAATCACAAACCTCATTTTGTGAAAGCTAGAAACTCAAATGTTGATCATATATGCTATTCTTATTATAGTAGATATGGACACAATGCATTTAGGTGTTATATTAGGAAAGGAGTCAAATCTAGTATGAAAACTGTTTGAAGGATAAAAAAAACCATTACTAACCCCCGTGGACCCTAGAAGATGTGGGTACCAAAAGGCTTTCTTCCATCTCATGAATAGGTACATCAGCTGTAAAAATTGAGCTCCACAAAATGGTTATTAGATAGTGGATACTCAAGACACACGACGGGAAATGCAGTACTAATAGATATCATTGAAGCTGCAAATGATGCATTTAAGAAAAAGGGAAACGCACATGGTATAGGTAATGTTGGTAAGAAATCCTTCGTCATTATCAAACAAGTATTATTGATTGATGAATTGAAGTACAGCTTACTTAGTATTAGTCATTTAAGTGGCAATGATTGCAAGGTTAATTTTCATGTATTATCATTTATAATTGCAATGATCAAATCATTTTTGTTGGTAACCACATTGGTAATATCTATGCATTATATCTTGATGATCATATTGCTAATGATGTAAGGTGCCTCTCCATAAAGGATGATAATTGCTACCTTTTCGCAGAGAAGTTTAGGCCACGTTTATATTGATTTACTAAATAGATTGTCCTCAAAAGAGCTTGAGAATGGATTACCCAAAACGATATTTGACAAACACCAATTGTGTGATGCGTGTCAATTTGGAAAATAAACTGAGACATATTTCAAATCCAAGAAAATGATTTCAACCTCAAAACCACTTAAGCTAGTACGTATGGGTTTATTTTAGTAAGAGGTATACTTATGTATTAGTAGCTGATTTTTCAAGATTTACTTGGACCTTATCTTTTGCACTTAAAGGTGACGATGATGTAGGTAGCTCAAAGAAAAATGGCATTGAATATCATGAAGCTCCATCACTTGACAACCATGCCAAAGAAGAAGAAGTAGAGGAACAACAAGCCGAACAAAATGAACAAAGAAGTACTAAGCACTGATTAGAATTTGCAAAAATATTAGACATACAAATCTATCCATCCAAAAGAGTAGATCATTGGTAACCGTAGTGGAAGTCAAAATTAGATGGTATTTTGTTGATAATTTTGCTTTACTTTGGAGCATTGAACCTAATTTCATTAATGTGGCTTTGCATGTGTTGGGATTTCATCATGCTTAACAAATAAGAACGCAATGGAAATAACCATGAAATCCATGCTCAAGGATCATGTGTTTGAAATTAAAATAGGAATAAAGGAAATAGAGATTACCTTCTGTAGCAGAAAAATAAAAACTTCTTGCGCCAACCTAGGAACCAATTCCTTTTGTTTTGATTGTCCAATCGCCCTACTAGAATCAAAGAGTAGGATTGTGTGAAACCCCACCTAAAGCCAACCATAGAGTAATGGGGAAGGGATGCATATCATATAATTTTGCATGAATATATATGTTTTTGAATTATTTGATGTACTTTAGAATTATGATTTATAGGTTAAAAGGCTTAGTTATGCTTATTGAGTAGGAAGGGTAAAATGGTAATTTTACTTATGGACAAAAGAGGAAGATAACTTGAGGATTAAATAAGAAGAATATTTGGGTGAGAAAATAAGAATACGAGTTGTTGTGGTTTGATAGTTAGAGCTTTGGAATTAATCTCTAAGATCATGAGTTCAAATCCCATAACTTAACTTTTTATCATAATTATCTTAGTTAAGTTTGAATTTTTGTTTTCTTACATTCCATAAAGATAGGAATGTTGTCCTAGGCGAGACATGAAGAGAATGTCTTAATCCAATTATCATGTCCTAAAAAGAATTCTAGAGGAATTCTTGTCCTTTTATTACCTCTAGCGTGTCCTAACATCTTCACAATTTAAATTCATTAAAATTCATCAAATTCATCTTTTAATTCCAGAAAATTATGTGAGGATTCCTTAGCTTTGAAATTCAAAAATTGATCTTGGAAGGTGGAGGATTGACCGAAAATAGGAGAGGAGTTAGGAAGGGTTCCGAAGGAATACTAATCACCATGGTTGAACCTTCAAATTCATCTTCATAGTATTCATATTCTTGATGAAGGAAACCAGGAAATTTTCCAGATTTTTTATCAGCCTAAATTTCAAAAAACTCAGCCATCTTTCTTGCTCATTTATTGCCAGAAAAATGACCAATTTATTTAGCTTGAAGACTGAAATTTCTGTGCAAATTCGGACTGCACAAAAACTGCACCCAAAAAAAAAAAAAATTCTAGGCAATTTCGCTGACATTCAACCTGGAAATGAAGCTGTTTTCTTCTACCTTCAATCCTGAAAAACTCCTCTATTTTTCCTCCAGAAAGAAGGCTGGAAACCAGCCTTAAAAGGCCCTCAAACACCTCTCAAAATCCTCTGCAAATTGAGCTGAAGAAGTGCAGCAATTCTGCACAGAAAAATGGCGCAAACATTCGAACCTTGAACTCTATGAAACCAGAAAATTTTTAGCTTTGTTCCCTTAGGCCTAGGCCGAAGAAACCACCCTCAAACTTCTGTTAAATAACCCTTGTTTAGCCATGAACTGAACACCATTAATCTTTCCACATACCTTGAACACTTGGACTCTATAACCACTTTCCTAAGATCACTCCATTCAAACTACATTTGAACATAAAAAATTTCCAGCATTTTGCTCCCTGAAAACACCCTTGTACTAAGCTTCACAATCGGAAATTCCTCTGCCATCAAGCTCTGAATTTTGGCCAGCCTTAAAGCCTTATCATTCTCCATTCATTTCAGTAAAACATACCTGTCCAGCCGGCTCCATTGTAGCTCCAAGAAACCTCATCAATCAAACACCATTAACATATCCTATACCTCAAACCTCTCCTCAATTCTCTCCGTTTGAATTTCAAACAAATTAGAATATTCTCTTCCTCTATAAGCTAAAAACCCAAACTCATACTCCATAAACCATTCGACCAGCATTCTCTCAGTTTTCGTGCAGCATTTTTCCTCAAACTCTCTCAATTTCCACCATGAACACCAAGAATACACACTACATTTCTTCAAGCCAAAACCTACTCTTAACACCTCCAATCCCTCTCAAATACTCCTGATTACACCTATGTATTCCCTAGTGCTCATTTCTGGTATTTATAATGCAAAATCTCAAAAATAAGAAATTGCATTCGGATAAAAACTAATTTCTTTTTTATTGAAGGTCTCAAGAACATCATCAAGGTAACTAAGAACAACTCCTTTGTTCATTTTCTTCCATTCAACCTTCAATGTATCATACTAATGTTCTCTCTCTCTCTCTCTCTCTCTCTCTCTCTCTCTCTCTCTCTCTCTCTCTCTCTCTCTGTTTCTGCTGAAATGGTTGATCAACAACCATGGCTGTCTTTCTTCCTTTTTGACAATTCAAGACTCTCAATTGCGTGGACCTTCTTAAATCTTCATTGAAGTAAACATCAACCAAGTACTTCTTCTTAATCCTCCTTTTTAATTCTGCATTCATGTCTCTTACATGTTGATAGGAAGAATAAAAAATGAATGGGGGATTGAGTGTATGCATGTGAATGAAGGGGTTAGGATTAGGACACGAGAATGGTTGTGTATAATTAAGATATATGGATTTTGTTGAGAATCAATGTATGTTCATCACGTCTTAAGAAAATTATGGATGTTTAAAGCATGTTAGATGTTATGGCACCTTTGGTGAATAGGATTTCTATGTTCTTATTTCCATCAAGGCCATGATTATGATTATGCCTAGTAGGGATTTGGCCATGTGATAGCATGTGTTGATTTAAGCCTATGGTCATGAATGGATTAGTTATTGTTTGATGTTGGATAACGTGCTCATGATTCTTGATTTGCAATAGGGAAATCATGATTATTTTCTTGTTAATCCTAGGTTATTTTTAGTAACAAATTTTATTACCTAAATTAAAAATATTACTATGTTTTTTATCTTAAAATTTTGAAATTCCTAGGAAGTTTTGGAAATGAAATATCAAATGAGATAAAGGTAATTTGTTAGTAAAATAAAACATATCTTTTATTAAAAAATAATATATATATATGTATAATAGTAAATAATATCTTTTATATAAATCATAATAATAAATAAAGTATTAATGACCTTGTAGACCTTAGTTAAAACTTTTACCTATATTTATAAATATTATTTATATTAAAATTTATTTGTTATCCATTAATAAAAATTTAATATAATTCATTTATTATTAATTTCTAATTATTTATTATCTATTAAATATTAATTAATTAATTTAAAATTTACCATTTTTTAATATTATTTAGGACTTACTATTATTCAATATTCAAGAACTAGTTTATTTATTAATAATAACACTCAAGATTTAATATTTGAACCTATAACTTATTAGTAATTATTTTACAACCCCTAGTTATTTTAACTTATCAAGCTAGACATATTTTATAGAATTCTTTATCATCTAGCCTTAAAGCTTAGGATATTAAGCTCTTGATTGAAATTAGTTGAAATACAGGATTATTTATGTAAGTGAGTGTAGTGTAGATCGAGTATAACCATATGCCTTGTGTTTACCCTAGGCGGGGTTAGGTCAGTCTTGGAGGATTTTTGAATTCGAGCAATCAAAGGATCAGGTAAGCTCCTACTTGGAATTATGTGAAGACAAAAAATTATTGTGGCAAGCCAAATGCATTTCGTATGGATCTTCATTTTGTAAAGACAATTAAGGTTTTTTTTTCTTTTTTATTTCAGTCAAGCAAATCATTTGAAAAATTAAACATACAGTTTTACACAAAATTCTAAACACTTTCTTAACCCAACTTTGACAATAATTTTAGAAACCATTAATTGCTATTTCCAAGTAAATCAATGTATGATAAATTTTCTCCCAAATGGGACAAGCAACATTGAGTACTTAATAAAGGTAGACTACTAGGACTAGTCTTTGAAGGGTTAGGGTAAGTCTTTTAGTAGGTGGCCACCTCTGAGGGGTAAGTCCATTCCAGATAGGATGCCAGTCCGGTAGGACATGCCGGTCCGAGCTAGCAAGTTTCAGTCATGTGGACGGTGTGTTTCTAGAGTGGACAATCGGTAAGTTTGGGTGTAGAGATATAGGAGTATCTCACCTGGATGGCTGTACACCTATCTTTTGTCAGCATGCTCAACGTGTAGAAATCTGATCGACAGTATACTCAATGTGTGGCATACTGACCATGTGGTCATAGGGCCCAACGTGTGGTAACCCATGGATACCTCTTTGAGTTGTTGTATTTATTACGCACATGTATGCTTTGAAAAGTAAAACACCACTATTTATTATTGACATTTATGTAATACTTGCTTGCACTTTCTCTTACGATATTTTCACACATTGCATACATGAACTGTTTTCCTGAAACACTCAAAAGACACACGGGTTTACTAAGATTTTTATCTCACCACCGTTTATGCTATGTTTTTAGGACAGTCCTCATTGAGGGAAGAAGAAAACAAGGGAGCATGTACTGTGCGTGAAAACAAATTGGAGGAAAAATAACCGCGAGCCATAAAGGCCATACGGAAGTGTGAAGATCATACCTTTGCACTCCTTAATCCTTCTAAGTTGAGTAGGAGCGGATTGAATGACTGGAATCACCCCGTTTTGTCTACTTGAAGAAGCTTCCGGTTGAACACCCGCTAGCCTTCTACTCCGTCTTGTTTGCATGAACGCCTAGCTGTCCAGCTCTCGGGATATTCCTCTGCCTAACCTCTAGTCGGTGAACACAACAGAGAAGAAGAATGGTCTCAAATCTCCTTGGTTCACTCGCTATTGATTAGCAAAGTCCAAGGAGAAAACCAAGAAGAGGGAGTGGCGTGAGACAGAGAGAGAGAGACGTGAGTCTTGTGTAGTGTTAGGGAAATTAGGATTTATTTTCTACCAGAGACTAGTTTTATTGGTTAGCCAAAACAGGTCTCTCATTATCTGATAAACATATCCCCGGGATTTCAAAACACCCGGATGTTATCCTGAGAATTAGTTTGGCCTAATCCTAAACTCCTCTTAACCGTATCTGGAAAAACCCTAAGGTCCAAGCTATTGTGCCAGAAAAATATTTATTATTTTCCTAAGACCCAAAATGCCTAAAATAATAAATATTAATTATTTATTTCCTGGGCTTATATAAACAACCCAATAAATAATTAATGAGCCCAAATGAACCATAATAATTAATCTTTAATTATTTATTTCTTAGGCCTATATAAATAACCCAATAAATAATTAAACATTAATTATTTCTCCTAGTTTAAGCCTAAGTTAATTTCTTAATTATTCATACTGGACCTAGGCCTTGAATAATTAATTAACCAATTAAACTAGATAATTAATTTCTCTCAACTCCTATTTTAATTAATTTATTTATTTTATTCCAGTCTAATAATAAATTAGACTTCCTGAATAAAATCAAATAAAATCCTCTTCAACTGAGACCAATTCCTCAACCCAAAATTAGTTAGGACTTACGGGCTATTCCGAGGACCAAAAAGACACATCTCATTGGCTGCTAAAATGACCAAAATACCCCTGCTATATAAATAGCTGTATTTTGCATTTTAAATATTTTCTAATATCACCATAAGGAAATATTGACCCCAAGGACAATGCTGCGATAGCAAAGTCTCCGACCTACAGGTGAAATGACTAAAATACCCCTCTACACATTGCCGTACATTTAGAGAGGAAGAAGTGTACTAACACCCCTCTAAATGACATCTACCATCCTTAGGCTTCTAGTCCAATGATCCACGACTTCCTGGAGTGTTTTCGCTTTTCAAGAGAGCTACCCTAAAGCAAACATCCAAGTCATGTTTCCCAGGGCCCTGGACACTTTAGACCATTCGGACAACCACAAGGGGCGATATAGTGCAGAAACTATCTTGTACAAGTCTGTCTTAACTAACTAGTCACACATACCCAACATGGAAGTATATTAGCCCTACGATAGAACCTCAACTATAGCAAATAAAAGTATATGCTTCCAGCTTCGCCAGACCACCAACTCATACTGAAGTCGTAGAGTACTAGTCTATGCTGTAGCGGTAGTAGTCTAGGTTTCTATCATATAGTACTTTTAGAAACCACTACTACAGGTCCTGTCCTACGTATTCAAAATACGCTTTTGTTACGAAGTGAGTGGACTACTCACTGGCTAAAGGTAAGCCATTCCCCATTTAGAATTCATAACATAATAACCTAAACATGATGAGATTCCCAGTCTCATCAATAGGTTAAGAACAAATGTTTATGTGTTAAATAACCCGTGATCCATACCTTACTGTGAAAGACCACCATTCACATGGATCACTTATTTAAACACAATGGGTCTGTTCCAAATGAAAATCGTGCACAAACAAAAAGTAAATTCACAAACAATTTCTGAAAATAAATTCTTTTATTAAAATATTCGATTTTACATAAAAAACCTAGTCTAAGAGGGCATACAATCCAACAATCTCCTACTTGCACTCTAAGACTAGGTAAGTCCATAGGTGCCCACCCTTATGGCGTCTAAGTGTCTCTTGAAGAATCTCTCAGCCAAAGGCTTGGTGAATGGATCTGCTAGATTGTTTTCTGAGGCAATATGCTCCACCATGACTTTTCGTCTCTGGATGAAATCTCGGATCAGGTGGTACTTTCTCTCGAAGTGTTTCCCCTTCTTGTGGTTCCGAGGTTCCTTAGATTGCGATACTGCTCCAGTGTTGTCGCAATATATCACAACCAGCCTGTCCATATGTGGTACGACTCCAAGTTCTGAAAGGATCTTCCGGAGCTAAATTGCTTCCTTGGACGCCTCCGAAGCTGCCACATACTCAGCTTCCATGGTTGAGTCAGTAATACAAGACTGCTTGATACTCCTCCATGAAATTGCTCCTCCAGACAAGGTGAAGACATATCCAGTAGTGGATTTTCTCTCATCCTTATCCTCCTGGAAGTCTGAGACTGTGTATCCTGTAGGAACCAAATCATCAGCCTTGTAAACCAGCATATAATCTCTCGTTCCCTTGAGGTACTTGAGAATATGCTTTACAGCTTGCCAATAAACCTCCCCTGGGTTTGACTGATATCTGCTAACTAAGCCCATGGCAAAGCAGATATCTGGCCTAGTACACAGCCTGGCGTACATGAGACTTCCCACAGTCGAAGCGTAGGGAATCCTACTCATTCTGTCATTTTCTTATTGAGACTTAGGACAGTCCTTTGAAGAAAATGACAACCCATGTCTGCAAGGGATTAGAGCTCCCTTGCATGAGTCTATGTTGTACTTGGCCAGCATCTTGTTAATGTATGTTGCTTGGGATAACCCTAACATTCTCTGCTTCCTATTTCTAAGAAGCCTAATCCCGAGAATGTAGCTGGCTTCTACCAAGTCCTTCATACTAAATTGACTAGACAGCCAAACCTTTGTAGATGACAATGTCCCTACATCATTTCCAATGAGTAGAATGTCATCCACATACAGGACAAGAAAAACCACATTAATGCCTCCAAGTTTCCTGTACACGCATGGTTTATCTTCGTTTTGAATAAAACCATAAGACTTTACAGTCTCATCAAAACGAATGTTCCATGCTCCCGATGCCTGCTTAAGTCCATAAATGGACTTCTTAAGCTTGCAAACCATGTGTTCCTGGCCTTCAGCAATGAAGCCTTCCGGTTGGGACATATAGATGTCTTCGCTAAGATGGCCATTTAAAAATGTCGTCTTGACATCCATTTGCCATATCTCGTAGTCATAGTGACATGCGATGGCAAGGAGGATGCGGATGGATTTAAGCATGGCTACCGGGGAAAGGGTTTCCTCATAGTTGATTCCCTCTTTCTGAGTATACCCTTTCGCCACAAGTCTAGCTTTGAAGGTTTGCACCTTCCTATCCACTCATCTCTTCCTCTTATATACCCACTTGCACCCAATGGGTTTTATCCCTTCAGGTGAAGCTACAAGATCCCAAACCTGAATGAGGTACATAGACTCAATCTCGATTTTCATTGCTTCATGCCACAGATTTGCATCGGCATCAGTAATAGCCTCCTCGTATGTAGTGGGGTCTTGTTCCTGATGGTCGGAGATCAACATAAAGGCTTCTCCAGTCCATCTATCCGGAACCTTAGACATTCTCCCACTATGACGAGGCTCCATTTGCACAGGCTCTTGAGGCTGTGCCTCTTCTTGTTCCACAATCGGGTCAGAAGAAGTCGATTATGTAGATAACTTCTCTTAAAGTTCCAACCTCGTTGAACCTTTAGTGGAAGTACTTTGATCATCTTCCAAGTATCTAGCATTAGTACTGACTAGTAC
This sequence comes from Voacanga thouarsii, assembly GCA_026120185.1. NCBI lineage: Eukaryota > Viridiplantae > Streptophyta > Magnoliopsida > Gentianales > Apocynaceae > Voacanga > Voacanga thouarsii. Next base: position 19,001 of record JANUWF010001236.1, on the reverse strand, counting down.
CTTCTACTCCTTAGGATGATAAAAGTAACCTCCTTTTGTCCCTTTTGGATACCCAACAAAATAGCATAATTCTGATCTTGGTTCCAACTTATCTCCCTTGACCAGTATATAAACTGGACAACCCCAAATCCTGAGATGATTCAGACTTGGCTTACGCCCAGTCCACATCTCATAGGGAGTCCTAGGTACTAACTTGGAAGGCACCAAGTTCAGAATATATGCCGCTGTCTTTAGGGCATATCCCCAAAAGGACACTGGAAGAGTAGCATGAGACATTATGCTTCGGACCATTTCCATCAACGTCCTATTCCTTCTCTCAGCTATTCTGTTCTGCTGGGGTGTTCTGGCGCAGAGAGCTGGTATACTATCCCATGATGTACCATGCAGTCCTTGAATTCACCTAGGAGGTACTTTCCACCACGATCCGATCGTAAGGTTTTGATTAATTTACCTGTCCGATGCTCCACTTCAACCTTAAACTCTTTGAACTTGTTAAAAGAATCAGACTTGCGTCTCATTAGGTAAATGTAACCATACCTCGTACAATCATCCATGAACGTGATGAAGTACTCAAAACCTCCCCTAGCTGGTGTAGACAATGGACCACACACATCAGTATGAACAAGACTCAACACCTCCTTGGCTCTATCTGCCTTTGGTGTAAAAGACCTTTTGGTCATTTTTCCCATCAGACAGGATTCATACTGAGGCCAACTTTCCAATCTCAATGAGTCCAAAGGCCCATCATGGATTAGCCTCTGAATCCTGGTTGAGTTAATATGACCAAACCTTAGATGTCAAAGGTATGAATCATTGATATTGGTCTTTCTCTTCTTAGTTAAAGGTTCAGACTGAGCGTTGTTTGATTGGTTGTTAATAGGGTTTAAAAAGAACAGATTACCATACATGTGCCCAGTACATAAAATTTCTCCATCTCGACTGATAGAAATACCAGAATGGAAAGATACAGAATATCCTAGATTAATAAGTTTTGCAACTGAAATCAAATTCTGCCGAAAACCAGGTACATATAAAATGTCTTTTAAAACCACTATCCTATTACAATCAAAAAATGAGATCCAGCTCTCCTACTGCAAGGGCCCACACTTATGCTCCATTACCCACTCGAAGCCCATGTTCGCCCTTCTTGAGTCTTCTTATCTTCCTAAACCCCTGCAATGAGTTACAGATATGATCAGTGGCTCCTGAATCAACAATCCAAGTGGAAGTTGATTCTACCATTGATATGGACTCTAGATAGTAAACATTACCTGTGGGATTTTTCCTGGCCTGAAGATCTGGACACTCCTTTTTCCAGTGTCCCTTCTTCCCATACTTGAAGCATTACCCTTTGGTTTATCCTTGGGCTGGTTCTTGGGCTGGGCTGCTGCATTCCCCTTCTTCATCTTGAACTATCTGGGTTTAGGCCCAGTTCTTGAAGAAGAAGCCTTAGCAATCAAGGCCTTAGATTGCGGCTTCATGACCTTCTCCGCCATCTGGAGCTCCTTCATCAGTTCAGTTAAACTCATGTTCAACTTGTTCATGTTATAGTTTAACTTGAACTGAGTGAAAGACCCCAGTAGAGATTCGAGAACCATGTCCACTTGGCCCTCGGGGTCAATGACAACCCCTAATGTGAAACCCCACCTAAAACCAACCCTAGAGTAAGGGGGTCGGGAATGCATATCATATTATTTTGCATGAATATATATGTTTTTGAATGATTTTATGTGCTTTAGAATCGTGGATTAAAGGTTTAAATGCTTAGTTATGCTTATTGAGTAGGAGGGGTAAAATGGTAATTTTGCCTGAGGTCAGATTAGGGAGATAACTTGAGGAGTAGATAAGAAAAATATGTGGGTGAGGAAAGAAGAACAAGATTTAGTGTGGTTTAGTGGTTAGAGCTTGGTGAATTAATTTCTAAGGTCATGAGTTCAAATCCCATCATTTAAGTTTTATCATGATTATCTTCATTAAGTTTGAATTTTTGTTTTCTTGCATTCCATAAAAATAGGAATGTTGTCTTAGGGGAGACATGAAGAGAATGTCCTAATCTTATCCTCATGTCCTAAAAAGAATTCTAGAGGAATTCTTGTCCTATTTATTACCTCTAGCTTGTCCTAACATCTTTATAATTCAAAACCATTAAATCCTTTCTTTTAAATTCCAAAAAAATTTTGGGATAACTCCTCCACCATGAAATTCGAAAATCAGCTATGGTGGTTGGGTAGTTGGCCAAAAATAGGAGGGTAAATAGGAAGGGTTCCAAGAGAAAATCAATCACCATGAAAGGACCTTCAAATCTACCTTCATGTTGTTCATACTTTAGTGGAAAGAAATTTGGAAATTTTCCAGAATTGTTGCTGACCCTTTCTTCAAAAATTCAGGCCATAATCCCATTCATTTTCTGCCAAGAAAATTGTCATTTTATATGGCTTGGAAGCTGGAAAAATTGTGCAAATTTCGGAATGCACAAAACAGCACCAAACCAGAAAAAAAAACTGGGCATTTCGCAGCTTGCAATCAAGGAAATGAAGCTGTTTTTAGTTCACCTTCAAGCTAGCAAATCTCTTCTGTATTTGTCCAGAAATAAGGCTGAAAAAACAACCTTGGAAGACCCTCAAACACCCCAGAAGAACCTCTAAAAATCGAGCTAAGAGGGTGCAAAATTCTGCACCAAAATTTCTGCAATCATCGAAAATTCTGAACAACTTGAAACCAGAATTTTCCAGCCTTGCTTCCTTCTAGCCTAAGGCCGAAAATCATCTCCACCCTCTATAAAAATTGAGCTTGCTCAGCTGTAGACTGAACACCATAAACCCCACTCTTACCTTGAGCATAAGGACTCCATAGCTGCACCACAAAACACTCCTAAGATCACTCCATTCAAACTCTTTTGAACTTCAAATAATTTCAGCATTTTACTCCATTAAAATCACTCTTGCATTAGGCTAATTAACCAGAATTTTCTCTGCCTTCATGGACTGAATTTCGGCCAGCCTTGAGCAACATTAACCTTGAATCATTTCAGGAAAAACTCCATGTTCTGCCGGCACCATTGAAAGACATAGAAACCTCTCTTGATCAAAACACCATAGCTAACCTCTTACCTTAAACCTCTCCACTATTTCCTCCATTTAAAATTCAAAAAAACCTGATCATCCTCTCTCATTCTTGCTGAAAATCGAAACCCTCATTCATTCCATACCATTCGGCCAGCCTTCTACCAAAATTCGTGCAGTATTCTTCCAAATTCTCTCCATTTTCACCTAGAACACCAAGAACACCAAGAACACACACTAACCTTCTTCAAGCCTAACCCTACTCTAAACACCTCCAATCACACTCAAACACTCCAAATCACTTCCATTTAATCCCTAAACCTCATTTCTAGTATTTATAACATAAAATCTCGCAAACAAAAATTTTCAAGCTGATCGAAATTAACCTTTTTCTTGAAGGTCTCAAGAACAACAAGGTAAGTCAAGAACACCCTTCTTGTTCATCTTCTTCCATTCAATTATATCATTCTAATGATCTCTCTCTCTCTCTCTCTCTCTCTCTCTCTCTCTCTCTCTCTCTCTCTTCTCTAACCGAAATGGTTGATCAAACATCAACCATGATCGTTTGTTTCGTTGGACCATTCAAGACACTGCATCGCGCGTTGACCTTCTTTTGTCTTCTTCGAAGTACTCGACAATCAAGTATTCATTCTTAAATCTCTCTTATTAAATTCTGAAATCATGTCTCTTAGGTGTTGATAGGGAGATGGAATACGATTGGGAGATTGAGTATATGCATAAAGGGATTGGAGTTAGGACATGATGATTGTTGTATATGACTAGGATATATGTATTTTCCTTTCGAATCATTTTATGTTCTTCGTGCTTAATGAATTTTACGGATATTTGAAGCTTGATTAGATATTATGACACCAAAGGTGATTAGGCTTTTATGTTCTTATTTTTCCATGGAAACCATGATTGATGATTATGCTTAGTAGGATTTTAGGCGTGTGACGGTATGCGATAGTTCAAGTGTATGTTCATGAAAGGAATGGTTTATTGTTTGATGATGGAGAATGTGATCATGAATCTTTTCTGGCACTAGGAAAATCATGATAAGTGATTATTTTCTTATTAATTCTAGGTTATGTTCATTAACAAAATTTAATACAAAAAAAATTAGAATTACTACTATATTTTACCTCAAAATTCGAAACAGTAGGGGATTTGGATTGGAATATTTAATTTGGCTATTAATATTTTTATTAAACAAAATTTTAATAAAATTCATTTATTCTTAATTTTATTTATTATTAATTAATTATTATCTATTAAAAAATTATTTAAATTAAAAATTATTTAATTTATTATTTATTTATAATAAAGCTATTTTTAAATTATCATTTATTAAAATTATTTAGGACTTAATATTATTTAAAATTCAAACCTTAGTTTATTTATTATTAAAAACACTCAAGAATTATTATTTGAGTCTATAATTTATTAGCAATTATTTAAGAACCCCTAGTTATTTTAACTTATCAAACTAGACTTATTTTATAAAATTCTTTAGCATGTAGCCTTAAAGTTTAGGACATTGAGGTCATGGTTAATCATGGTCGTAACTAGTTGAGCTAAGAATTATTTATGTAAGGCAGGTATAGCTTGAATGTGACTTTATGTTTTGTGTTTATCCCAGGCGAGGTAAGGTCAACCTTGGAAGACTTTTGAGTGTGAGCAAGCAAAGAAGCAGGTAAGCTCCTGCATGGAGTTTTGTGAAGACCAAAGGTTATTGTGGCTAGCAAATGCAATGTATATGGACATTTATTTGTAAATGCAATTAAGGACTGTTTTTCCTATTTATTTCTGTCAAGCAAATCATTTGAAAATTGAACAAGCAGTTTTACACAAATCTAAACTTTTTCTAAAACCTACCTTGACTAGACTTTTGGAAACCCTTAATTGCTATTTTCAAATAAAGCAATGTTTGATCAATTTTCTCGCAAGGGGAACAATCAACGTTGAGTACTCAATGAGGGCAGATCACCAGGACTAGTCTTTGAAGGGTTAGGGTAAGTCTCTCAGAAGGTGGCCACCTCTGAGGGGTGTGTCCTTCCCGGATAGGATGCCAGTCCGGTAGGTCATACCGGTCCGAGCTAGCAAGTTTTAGTCATGTGGACTGTGTGTTCCGGAGTGGACAACCGGTAAGTTTGGGTGTAGAGATGGATGAGTATCTCACCCGGTAGGCTGTACACCAACCTTTTGTCAGCTTGCACAAAGTGTGGCATTCTGACAGTTATTTGGTCATGGGGCCCAACGTGTGGTAACCCATGGCTACCCATTTGAGTGGTTGTATTTATTGTGCACATGTATGGTTTGAAAAGTGAAACACCACTCTTTATTTTCAGCATTTTTTTATTGCTTGCCAGCACTTTTCCTTATGAAACTTTTACAACATGCATACATGAACTATTTTATTTGAGACACTCAAAGCACACACGAGCTTACTGAGATTTTTATTTCACCACCTTTTATGCCATATTTTCAGGAAGATCCTGCTGTGGAGGTCATTAGCTAGATTGTTGCCTATGCTTGAAGACTCATGCTATTTACTTTAAGTGTTGTTTGAGAGATTGTTGCAAACAATTTATTTTGGATTTGTGCCAGTATTTATTTTTTGGGTTGTAATAAATTTAATTTTAAAGTCTTTTGTTTTATTTTATTTTCATGTAACCTAGTTATAAAGACCCCTTGTCCTTTGGACGGGGCAACATCCCCGACGCTGTTGGGCCTAGGTAGCGGGGTGTTACAAGTGGTATCAGAGACTAGGTTTAGGCAAGTATTGATATTATATGTTTTGATTTATTAAGTTCAAATCTTTTATCTGACCTGTCCTGTTTGTGCTGTAGGATGGTTAGGATGATTAGAACCGCAAGGAAAGGGCTGCAACGGCACCCTCCCATTCCTATCTACCCGGAGGACTTGCCACTGCCTCAGCCTGCACCCCAGCCAATCATTGCCCTGGGTGATAGTAGTGACGATGAGGTCCAGATCATCGAGCCACCTCCAATACCCGTGATCGACTTGGTTACCGACAGTGAGGACGAGGAGATAGACATGGAATATGTTCCCCATCCTCCTAGCCCCATAGTGGACTTGACTGCTGATAATGATGACCCCGGGGAGATAGATTATGAATCTCCACCTAAACCTTCCTTTGTAACCCCACCCAATCAAGTTGAGACCAGCGAGAGTTCTAGGAGACCCGGGAAGGAGCCCATAGATGGGTTCGCAAGTGGGGCAGGGATGGACTTCACTAGGAATTCTGGGGGGTGGTTATATGATGCCGACATTGAAGATTCTGATGAGGATTAGAGAGGCCAAGTTCTGCTATGTTTAGGGCATTTTATTTGCAATTTTTCATAAACTCCTATGCTAGGAGTCCATGCACCTTTATTGGTTTATTTCAAAATTTATGCAAATAAGAGTACCTCGGGTACTCTAAGTTTTGAGAAAAATTTATATGCAATTCTTCATACAAAATTTGCATCTAATTTTCTTCCGCTTAACGTTGAATGTGAATGCATGCTCAATTTGGATATTTTTAACTTTTATGCATAAACTCATTATTTGGGGAATGGTTTAGAATGGCACCTAGACGTCGCGCAGCCACATCCAGCAGAAGGGTTCCTGAGGCAGAGCCCGTGACACCAGAGGTTGATGCAACTCAAATGTCATCACCAAATCAAGGGGATAAGAACGAAATGGGGCCGGAGATGGGATCGGAAGAACCGGTTAGCGCGACTATGACGCAAGTATTCCACAAGGTGACTGAGATTCTGCAAAATTTGACTGAGCGGAGGAATCCAAAAGGGGAAGACGAGGCATTGGAGCGGTTTCTGAAGTTTCAACCTCCTATCTTCTTGGGAAAGGCCGAACAAGACCAGAAAGCGGAACAATGGGTGGAACAGATGGAGGACATCTTTGCTACGCTCCAGTACACCGAGAAACGAATGGTGAAGTTCGCTGCGTTCCGGCTGAGGGGTCCAGCTCGGGCATGGTGGCAAAGGGTTCAGGACGACTGGGAGATGATAGACCAAGACTGGACATGGGCTAATTTTGTGGAAGCATTCCGGGCAGATTATATCCCTCAGTTGTTAGTTGAGAAACGGGAAGATGAGTTCCAGAATCTAAAGCAAGGAAGTATGACGGTAGCCCAATACGCAGCACAGTTCACGCAGCTGTTAAAGTACTGCAAAAGGCTGGTGGATACGGAACAAAACAGAATAAGGCAATTCGTTAAGGGATTAAGGCAGGAGTTAAGAAGGGCGTTAGCACCCTCTCCACCGGTGACTTATTCAGGGGTTGTGGATGCAGCCACCCGTACTGCGAATGAAGATCGCAACCGGTTGGCTTCACGATCGTTCGGACCGACAAGACTGCCGCCAAGACCTTTTCAGAGGCAGTCACCTAACAAGCGTCCTGCCAACCAGCAATGGCAGAATCGGGGAAAGCAAGCCCGAACAGCACCGGTTGGTCCGGCGCAGAATCTTCCATTATGCCGGCACTGTGGAAAAAGGGGCCATATTGAGAAAAATTGCTGGTCCAAAGGAGTTGAGCGGAAGTGCTACCACTGCGGAGACCCGAATCATCTACGGAATGCCTGCCCTAAACTTCTCCGGATCGGGCAGGGGAACCCAGCTCAGAACCCGGGGCCAAGTCGAGCCAATACCTCGGGAGCTTCCGGGAGCGGAACGCAGAAACTGCAGGTGAAAGCAAAAGTTTTCTCTCTCAACCGGGAGGAGGTTGGGGCTGATGCAGCAGTAGTGGAAGGTACGTTTACTATCCAAGATGATTCCGTTAATGCATTGATAGACCCTGGATCTACCCATTCCTATTTAAATAAGAACTGTGCATATCAATTGGGTTAGGATGGAGTAGAACTACCTTTTACCTTGATAGTAAGTACGCCTTTGGGGAAAATGGTGCAAGCGGATTGGTACGTGCAGAGTTGTAAAGTTGAAGTAGGGAGAGAAAGCTTGGAGGAAGACCTAATAGTTTTAGCTATTGATGATTATGATTTAATATTGGGGATGGATTAGTTAGCGAAGCATGGTGCTAGAGTAGATTGTAAGAATAAGTCAGTTCAGTTCATTAGACTGGGATGTGATGTGTTGGAGTTTAACGGCGAGAAAGTAAAAGAATTGAAGTTTTTGATAGCTGGGGCTAAAGCCCGGAAATTGTTGAGGCAAGGATGTCAAGGATATTTGGCTTATGTGATAAACAAGCCGAAGGACTAGTGCACTCTGGAGGATACTGAGGTGGTAAAGGATTTCACCGACGTGTTCCCTGCAGAACTCACTTCTCTACCTCCCAAGCGAGAAGTTGAGTTCACCATTGACCTAGTCCCAGGAGCGAAACCGGTGTCTCGAACCCCGTATCGAATGGTACCGGCGGAGTTGAAGGAATTAAAGGAGCAGCTAGAGGAGTTGGTGAGGTAAGGCTATATCAAACCTAGCACGTCACCCTGGGGAGCACCTGTGCTATTTGTAAAGAAAAAGGACGGGACTCTAAGGTTGTGTATTGACAACCGAGGCTTGAACAACCTGACCATCAAAAATAAATATCCTCTGCTGTTAATTGACGAGCTGTTCGACCAGTTGCAAGGGTTCAGTTGTTACTCTAAACTGGATTCGAGGCAAGGCTACTACCAAGTGAGGATAAAAGAGGAGGTTATTCCTAAGACGACCTTCAATACAAGATATGGTCATTACGAGTTTGTGGTGATGCCTTTCGGGGTAACCAACGCACCCGCGGTATTTATGGATCTAATGCATCGAGTGTTCCAGCCCTACTTGGACAAGTTCGTGGTGGTCTTCATCGACGACATACTTATATACTCCAAGAGATCGGAGGACCATGCAGAACATTTGAAGTTGGTACTAGAAAAGCTAAGGGAGCACAAGCTTTACGCCAAGTTTAGCAAGTGCAAATTTTGGTTGGATAGTGTGGCGTTTCTTGGTCACGTGGTGACTAAGGAGGGAATCAAAGTAGACCCAGCGAAGGTTGAAGCCGTATCAGACTGGAAGCAACTAGAGAACATCACCGAGATTCGAAGCTTCTTGGGTCTGGCTGGCTACTACCGGAGGTTTATTAAGGGATTTTCGACGTTAGCATCTCCTATGACCCGGCTTGAGAAATGACGTGCCCTTTGTTTGGAACGAAAAATGCGAAAAGAGTTTCCAAGAGTTGAAGTGGATGTTAATGACAGCGCCTGTGCTGAGTCTGCCGGAGGCAGATAAACCTTACGCCCTATATACTGATGCCTCAAAGGAAAGCTTGGTAGCAGTTTTAATGGAAGATAGGAAGGTGATCGCCTATGCTTCCCGAAAACTGAAGCCGCACGAAGTTAATTATCCCACGCATGATCTAGAGCTGGCTGCCATTGTGTTCGCATTAAAGAAATGGCGACACTATTTGTATGGGGTGGAATATGAGTTGTTCACTGATCACAAAAGCCTGAAGTACATCTTCACCCAGAAGGACTTGAATTTGAGTCAGCGAAGATGGATGGAATTTTTGGAGGAATACCGGTGTCCTATCAACTACCACCCCGGGAAAGCCAATGTCGTTGCTGATGCCCTGAGCCGGAAAGTCAGAATGGCCAGGCTAAGAGTACAAGAGGTTAAAATGGTTTAGGATGTGTTGGATAGAAGAGCAGAAGTGCAAGAAGAGAGGATCATTATTAGCAACCTGAAGTTGACACCAGATCTAAGGCGGGAAATTGTTGAAGCCCAGTAGAGTAATGCGGAATTTCAGCTTTTCAAGGATAAGGAGCTGAAACGGCAAGGCAGTGAATTCTGACAGGACGGAGCGGGAGTGTTGTACTTCCGAGATCGTTTGTGTGTACCCGAGGAGCACCAGTTGAGGGACAGAATTTTAGAAGAATTGCATAAGAGCAAGTACGCCATTCATCCAGGAGAGGTCAAGATGTATCAAGATTTGAAAAAGTCTTATTGGTGGCCCGGGATGAAGCGGAACGTGGTTAAGTATGTCTCAACGTGTCTAACCTATCAGAAAGTCAAAGAGGAGCACAGAAAGGTGGCAGGATTATTACAACCGTTGCCAGTACCGGAATGGAAATGGGAAGAGGTAACCATGGACTTCATTACCGGACTCCCTATGGCCAGGAGCCAAAAGGACGCCATATAGGTAGTGGTGGATCGACTGACCAAGTCGGCGCATTTCATACCCGTGAATGTAAGGGATTTTATGGAAAAGTTGGCTCAGACCTACATGCAGGAAATAGTCAGATTGCACGGAGTACCTACAAGTATTGTGTTTGACCGTGATCCGAGATTTACATCCCGATTTTAGGGCAAGTTTCAAGAATCGATGGGTTCTAGTCTGAAGTTCAGTACGACGGCGCATCCACAGACCGATGGACAGTCAGAAAGAGTTATTCAGATATTAGAGGATATGCTGAGAGCCTGTGTGTTGGATTTCGGGGATAAGTGGATTAAAAGTGTGCCGTATGCCGAGTTATCATACAATAACAGTTATCAGGCTTCGATTGGAATGGCTCCGTATGAAGCTCTATACGGGCGTAAGTGTTAAGTACCACTATACTGGAGTTGGTCAGCGGATGTACATATAAGCAAATCGGGAGAAGTCTATGTTCAGGAAATGTCGGACAATGTTAAGTTAATTAGGGAAAGGTTGAAGGCAGCCCAGAGTCGACAAAAGAGTTATGCAGACAATAGGCGGAGAATGTTAGAATTTCAGGTAGGAGACAGTGTGTTTCTAAAACTGACACCGAATAGGGGAATTCTGAAGCACCCGAAAGGGGGAATGCTGAATTCGAGATATTTGGGTCCATTTCCAATAAAAGAGAGAATTTGGCCGGTGGTGTACTGATTGGAGTTGCCAAATGGGTTGACGGGAATTCATGACGTATTCCATGTATCACAGTTGAAGAAGTACAATGCCGATCCCGGACATGTGTTGAATGATGAGCCGTTAGTGCTGCAACCCAACCTGAGCTATGTGGAGAAACCCGTAAATATATTAGGCCGAAGTATCAAGACTCTCCGGAACAAGCAGATTCCGATGGTAAAAGTGCAGTGGGAGCATCATGGCGCGTGAGATGCCACATGGGAAACAGAAGATTGGGTAAAACGAAAGTATCCTAATCTGAGGTAAAGGTGCGTCAGAATTTCGGGGCGAAATTCTCCTAAGGAGGGGAGGATGTGAAACCCCACCTAAAACTAACCCTATAGTAAGGGGGTCGGGAATGCATATCATATTATTTTGCATGAATATATATGTTTTTGAATGATTTTATGTGCTTTAGATTCGTGGATTAAAGGTTTAAATGCTTAGTTATGCTTATTGAGTAGGAGGGGTAAAATGGTAATTTTGCCTGAGGTCAGATTAGGGAGATAACTTGAGGAGTAGATAAGAAAAATATGTAGGTGAGGAAAGAAGAACAAGAGTTAGTGTGGTTTAGTGGTTAGAGCTTGGTGAATTAATTTGTAAGGTCATGAGTTCAAATCCATCATTTAAGTTTTATCATTATTATCTTCATTAAGTTTGAATTTTTGTTTTCTTGCATTCCATAAAAATAGGAATGTTGTCTTAGGGGAGACATGAAGAGAATGTCCTAATCTTATCCTCATGTCCTAAAAAGAATTCTAGAGGAATTCTTGTCCTATTTATTACCTCTAGCTTGTCCTAACATCCTTATAATTCAAAACCATTAAATCCTTTCTTTTAAATTCCAAAAAAATTCTGGGATAACTCCTCCACCATGAAATTCGAAAATCAGCTATGGTGGTTGGGTAGTTGGCCAAAAATAGGAGGGTAAATAGGAAGGGTTCCAAGAGAAAATCAATCACCATGAAAGGACCTTCAAATCTACCTTCATGTTGTTCATACTTTAGTGGAAAGAAATCTGGAAATTTTCCAGAATTGTTGCAGATCCTTTCCTCGAAAATTCAGGCCATAATCCCATTCATTTGCTGCCAAGAAAATGGTGATTTTATATGGCTTGGAAGCTGGAAAAACTGTGCAAATTTCGGACTGCACAAAACAGCACCAAACCAGAAAAAAAAACTGGGCATTTCGCAGCTTGCAATCAAAGAAATGAAGCTGTTTTTAGTTCACCTTCAAGCCAGCAAATCTCTTCTGTATTTGTCCAGAAATAAGGCTGAAAAACCAACCTTGGAAGACCCTCAAACACCCCAGAAGAACCTCTGAAAATCGAGCTAAGAGGGTGCAAAATTCTTCACCAAAATTTCTGCAATCATCGAAAATTCTGAACAACTTGAAACCAGAATTTTCCAGGCTTGCTTCCTTCTAGCCTAAGGCCTAAAATCATCTCCAACCTCTGTAAAAATTGAGCTTGCTCAGCTGTAGACTGAACACCATAAACCCCACTCTTACCTTGAGCATAAGGACTCCATAGCTGCACCACAAAACACTCCTAAGATCACTCTATTCAAACTCTTTTGAACTTCAAATAATTTCAGCATTTTACTCCATTAAAATCACTCTTGCATTAGGCTAATTAACCAGAATTTTCTCTGCCTTCATGGACTGAATTTCGGCCAGCCTTGAGCAACATTAACCTTCAATCATTTCAGGAAAAACTCCATGTTCTGCCGGCACCATTGAAAGACATAGAAACCTCTCTTGATCAAAACACCATAGCTAACCTCTTACCTTAAACCTCTCCACTATTTCCTCCATTTAAATTTCAAAAAAACCTGATCATCCTCTCTCCTTCTTGCTGATAACCGAAACCCTCATTCATTCCATACCATTCGGCCAGCTTCTACCAAAATTCGTGCAGCATTCTTCCAAATTCTCTCCATTTTCACCTAGAACACCAAGAACACCAAGAACACACACTAACCTTCTTCAAGCCTAACCCTACTCTAAACACTTCCAATCACTCTCAAACACTCCAATCACTTCCATTTAATCCCTAAACCTCATTTCTGGTATTTATAACACAAAACCTCACAAACAAAAATTTTCAAGAGGATCGAAATTAACCTTTTTCTTGAAGGTCTCAAGAACATCAACAAGGTAAGTCAAGAACACCCTTCTTGTTCATCTTCTTCCATTCGATTATATCATTCTAATGATCTCTCTCTCTCTCTCTCTCTCTCTCTCTCTTCTAACCGAAATGGTTGATCAAACATCAACCATGACCGTTTGTTTCGTTGGACCATTCAAGACACTTCATCGGGAGTGGACCTTCTTTTGTCATCTTCAAAGTACTCGACAATCAAGTATTCATTCTTAAATCTCTCTTATTAAATTCTGAAATCATATCTCTTAGGTGTTGATAGGGAGATGGAATACGATTGGGAGATTGAGTATATGCATAAAGGGATTGGGGTTAGGACATGATGATTGTTGTATATGACTAGGATATATGTATTTTCCTTTCGAATCATTTTATTTTCTTCCTGCTTAATGAATTTTATGGATATTTGAAGCATGATTAGATATTATGACACCAAAGGTGATTAGGCTTTTATGTTCTTATTTTTCCATGGAAACCATGATTGATGATTATGCTTAGTAGGATTTTAGGCGTGTGACGGTATGCGATAGTTCAAGTGTATGTTCATGAAAGGAATGGTTTATTGTTTGATGATGGAGAATATGATCATGAATCTTTTCTAGCACTAGGAAAATCATGATAAGAGATTATTTTTTTATTAATTCTAGATTATGTTCATTAATAAAATTTATTACAAAAAAATTAGAATTACTACTATATTTTCCCTCAAAATTTGAAACACTAGGGGATTTGGATTGGAATATTTAATTAGGCTATTAATATTTTTATTAAACAAAAATTTAATAAAATCCATTTATTCTTAAATTTATTTATTATTAAATAATTATTATTTATTTAAAAATTATTTAATTTATTATTTATTTATAATAAAGCTATTTTTAAATTATCATTTATTAAATTTATTTAGGACTTAATATTATTTAAAATTCAAACCTTAGTTTATTTATTATTAATAACACTCAAGAATTATTATTTGAGTCTATAATTTATTAGCAATTATTTTAGAACCCCTAGTTATTTTAACTTATCAAACTAGACTTATTTTATAAAATTCTTTAGAATCTAGCCTTAAAGTTTAGGACATTGAGGTCATGGTTAATCATGGTCATAACTAGTTGAGCTAAGAATTATTTATGTAAGGCAGGTATAGCTTGAATGTGACCTTAAGTTTTGTGTTTACTCCAGGCGGGGTTAGGTATGCCTTGGAAGACTTTTGAGTGTGAGTAAGCAAAGAAGCAGGTAAGCTCCTGCATGGAGTTTTGTGAAGACCAAAGGTTATTGTGGCTAGCAAATGCAATGTATATGGACATTTATTTGTAAATGCAATTAAGGACTGTTTTTCCTTTTTATTTCAGTCAAGCAAATCATTTGAAAATTGAACAAGCTGTTTTACACAAATCTAAACTTTTTCTAAAACCCAACTTGACTAGACTTTTGGTAACCCTTAATTGCTATTTTCAAATAAAGCAAAGTTTAATCAATTTTCTCCAAAGGGGAACAATCAACGTTGAGTACTCAATGAGGGTTGATCCCCAAGACTAGTCTTTGAAGGGTTAGGGTAAGTCTCTCAGTAGGTGGCTACCTCTGAGTGGTGAGTCCTTCCCGGATAGGATGCCAGTCCGGTAGATCATACCGGTCCGAGCTATCAAGTTTCAATCATGTGGACTGTGTGTTCCGGAGTGGACAACCGGTAAGTTTGGGTGTAGAGATGGAGGAGTATCTCACCCGGTAGGCTGTACACCTACCTTTTGTTAGTTTGCATAAAGTGTGGCATCCTGACACTTATTTCGTCATGGGGCCCAACGTGTGGTAACCCATGGCTACCCATTTGAGTGGATGTATTTATTGTGCATATGTATGGTTTGAAAAGCGAAACACCACTCTTTATTTTTAGCATTTATTTATTGCTTGCCAGCACTTTTCCTTATGAAACTTTTACAACATGCATACATGAACTATTTTACCTGAGACACTCAAAGCACACACGGGCTTATTGAGATTTTTATCTCACCACCTTTTATGCCATATTTTCAGGAAGATCCTGCTGTGGAGGTCATTAGCTAGATTGTTGCCAATGCTTGAAGACTCATGCTATTTACTTTAAGTGTTGTTTGAGAGATTGTTGCAAACAATTTATTTTGGATTTGTGCCAGTATTTATCTTTTGGGTTGTAATAAATTTAATTTTAAAGTCTTTTGTTTTATTTTATTTTCATGTAACCTAGTTATAAAGACCCCTTGTCCTTTGGACGGGGCGACATCCCCGGCCCTGTTGGGCCTAGGTAGCGGGGTGTTACACCTAAGATTTCCGCCTCCTCGAAAGTAGCAATCATCTTGAGCATATGCACTCGGACTGATGCTCCCTCAGCCATCTTAGTGTTCACAATACTTCGAAGAGCCTCCTGCCTTACGGGCCGGCTCTTGTCTGCGAACATAGTTGCCAATGATTGACTTATGTCATATGCAGAAGCTATGTGCTCGTGTTTTGATTGGAGCACATTAGACATGGAAGCTAACATATAGCAACGTGCCATTTCGTCAGCTTTCTTCCACGCCTTTTCAGCCTCTCACTTTTCAGCGGTGAAACCTTCCCCGATAATAGGGCAGGTTTCGTAAAGGACATACTTATACTCCTCAACTGTGAGTATTATGTCCAGGTTCCTTTTCTAGTCCACATAGTTTGGACCCGTTAACTTATTCTCCCTGAGAATAACGGCCAATGGACTAAAAGAACCTCCCACTATTTCTGAAAATCGAAAAATACAGGAAATAATTTAGTTTGTGAAAACAAAATAAAATTTGTGCACTGAAAATAATTTGGTTCTTAGGAAAACTGACATAGCTTCTTGGGAAGATTAACAGTTTCCTAAGCTAAGTGTATTAACCACCACAAATTAATTTCCCTTCTAGGTAATGGTCTAGAGAATAACTCCATCGTGGGATGGCCATTTCCTCTCATTTCCTATGGACATACCTCGCACTATAACCTCCAACATGGGCTGGCCGATCATAGTACGTGCCCCAGGTTATTAATTACATCCTTCCATTAGATCTAGATCCTTGTGGTATCTCCATCCTATACGGGTTCACTCCCAGGGTGATGCGAGGGGAACCACGATCTCTAATGAGGACCGTGATGGAAGCCGTGGGGCCGTTGGAACCCTTCTCCCACTTAGTCTTTTAAAATAAAGGTTTTCTGGAAAATATCCTTTTTGAAATTTCCATTAAGTTTTTCCTTAACTCAAAAAATAAAATATCTATGTCTAATAAAATCTCTATGTCAAGGCATATATCCTTTGAGAGATTTTCTCCATGGACTAATTTTATTTAAGTTAAAACTTAATGATTTCAAAAATTTTCCAATTAAAACTTTCTAGAGACTTTGGTCTCAAGTTTATTTGACAAAATCATTTTTCTAGTCCAAAACAAAACAAAATGGCTCTCCATTTTAATTTACAAAAATATCTAAATCCAATATATTTTCTATGTCAAGGATTATATCCTTCAAGAAAATATTCAAGGATTAATTTTTGTACCAATTAAAATAACCATTTAATTTTTGAAGAAAAATATTTTTCTTGTCAAAACAAAAAGTTCCCAAAGACTTTGGTCTTTATGAAAAAGCACACATAGGTACATAAAAAAAATAGCATGCTCGAAAACAGTAAACGTTTTCATGCTTTTCTATTTTTTTTAAACCTAAGTGCCCAAATAATAGAATTAAACACATTAATTAATTAATTAATGATCTTGTTTAATCCTAAAATCCCTTACCAATATTTTTCATGCAAATATATTCCAAGAATATAAAAATTGCAAAAATATTAACTTCGCTTGGTATAGGACCCAAAACGAAAAAGAAAAAAAATAAAAAAATTTTGACTGGAGGTCCACTGCACCGGTCGCACCGGATCCAAGCCCATTTGGCCTGTGGTCCACCGCGGCCGCTGTTAACCAGCCGCACCAGATCTCCTGCAGCTTCCAACCCGCCAAGCCGTGACTCGCCCGCCTGTGAACCGCGCCCGAACCGCTTCTCCTCTGCACGCGACAAGCGTGTTTTACCGGATTTCGCCGCTCGACCCGGAATCAATTGCAACCTTCAAAATGAATTCGGCTTGGATTGCTACAGTCGCGGCTTGGCTCCAGCGGCTCGTGCGACACGGCTCTTCACACAGAAGCAGTGGCGGCTCGGCTCGAGGCTTAGCTCGGCTTCAATGGCTTAGGAACAGTGCATCTTCTTCGTTTTTACTTCTGTTTCACGCGCAACTTGCAGAGCATATTGTTCTTCGATTTTTTCTGTCTTCTTTGGCTTCTTTGGACATTTTTACCTATAAAAACTCATCCAAAACATAACCACAACCGCCTATACCCATTAAAATTGGGTTTACACGATTAAAACATCAAAGCCAAAAATTTACAGTATGCTTCTATGCTTCAATGGTGAAGCTTACATCAAACCTATCCCATACCAAAATAGCGAAGGATCATAGGTATAATCATCTTCTCCAATTTTATTAACTACCATGCTCCCTATATTGATCAAAACAAGTGGCTCTAATACCACATTGAGGGAAGAAGAAAACAGGGGAGCATGCACTGTACGTGAAAAAAATTTGGAGGAAAAATACCCGCGAGCCATAAAGGCCATACGGAAGCCTGAAGATCATACCTTTGCACTCCTTAACCCTTCTAGGTTGAGTAGGAGCGGATTGAATGACTAGAATCGCCCCGCTTTGTCCACTTGAAGAAGCTTCTGGTTGAACACCCGCTAGCCTTCTACTCTGTCTTGTTTGCATGAACGCCTAGCTTTCCAGCTCTCGGATATTCCTCTGCCTAACCTTTAGTCGGTGAACACAACAGAGAAGAAGAATGGTCTCAAATCTCCTTGGTTCACTCGCTATTCATTAGCAAAGTCCTAGGAGAAAACCAAGAAGAGGGAGTAGCGTGAGACATAGAGAGAGAGACGTGAGTCTTGTCAGTGTTAGGGAAATTAGGGTTTATTTTCTACCAGAGACTAGTTTTATTGGTTAGCCAAAACAGGTCTCTCATTATCTTATAAACATATCCCCGGGATTTCAAAACACCCGGATGTTATCCTGAGAATCAGTTTGGCCTAACCCTAAACTCCTCTTAACCGTATCTGGAAAAATCCTAAGGTCCAAGCTATTGGGCCAGAAAAATATTTATTATTTTTCTTGGACCCAAAAGGCCCAAAATAATAAATATTAATTATTTATTTCCTGGATTTATATAAACAACCCAATAAATAATTAATGAGCCCAAATGAACCATAATAATTAATCTTTAACTATTTATTTCTTAGGCCTATATAAATAACCCAATAAATAATTAAACATTAATTATTTCCCCTAGTTTAAGCCCAGGTTAATTTCTTAATTATTCGTACTGGACATAGGCCTTGAATAATTAATTAACCAATTAAACAAGATAATTAATTTCTCTCAACTCCTATTTTAATTAATTAATTTATTTTATTCCATTCTAATAATAAATTAGACTTCCTGAATAAAATTAAATAAAATAAAATCCTCTTCAACTGAAACCAATTCCTCAACCAAAAATTAGTTCGGACTTACGGGCTATTCCGAGGACCAAAAAGACACATCGCCTTGGCTGCAAAAATGACCAAAATACCCCTGCTATATAAATAACTGTATTTTGCATTTTAAATATTTTCTAATATCACCATAAGGAAATATTGACCCCAAGGACAATGCTGTGATAGCAAAGTCTCCGACCTACAGGTGAAATGACTAAAATACCCCTCTACACATCGTCGTACATTTAGAGTGGAAGAAGTGTACTAACACCCCTCTAAATGACATCTACCATCCTTAGGCTTCTAGTCCAATGATCCACGATTTCTGGAGTGTTTTCGCT